>BJBW01003766.1:63864-93426 GCA_004320125.1 Scolopax mira | reverse complement strand
GAGGGTGACAGAGCCCTGGAACAGGCTGCCCAGGGAGGTTGTGGAGTCCCCTTCTCTGGAGATTTTCAAGACCCGACTGGATGCAGTCCTGAGAGGCATGCTCTGACATGCTCTGGGTGGTCCTGCATTGGCAGGGGAGTTGGACTAGATGATCTCTTCCAACTCAAAAAATTCAGTGAAATTCAGTGAAATCCCAGCTGTCTCACTTGCCAGTGCAAGAGGCCCTCTGCTTGCTAAGGGGGCTGGGAAAAGTCACTGAGGATCCATGGGCCCAGGATTTAGGGGCCTGCAAGTGAGGGAGGGTTGGCTGTGCCAACACACTTCCCAATCAGCCTCTCCTGGCACTGTACAAAAACTCGGCACTCATCCCACCTTGACCTCTTCTCCCCATGAGGTCTGTGCAGTGTGGTGCCAGACCTCGGATGCAGTACTGCTTTATTCCTTGGAGCGTGCCAAGATTATTTTTTTTAAGAAAAAAAAAAAGGAAAAATTAAAACCAGCTCTCTTCTGAGAATGGATGGTGCCCAACAGATGCAATGAAAAGAAATTAAATGGTGCTAATTTGTTGATCGCTTACACTGCCATGAACATGTCTAATAGCAAATTTATAAGCTGACTGCACCCCAGCTGAAAAATCACTGTGCTTGGAAGTGGAAAGCCCTATAAGAGTGCTGCTGTGTTGCTTAACTGATTTTTCAATGTTTATGACCCACATCCATGCCTGTTTGTACAAGACACCTCTTTCCTTTTCTGTTCCAGATTAATGGGTGCCTGGCACAGGAAAAGGAAAAGGAAATGAGGCAAACCTGGAGGAGGAGAGAGGCATAAACGTGGATGGAAGCAGGGCAAAGGGAAACAGAGATATCATTTGAACAATGCTCATACTTGACAGTTGCAGGGTTTAATGTGTCACAGGGTCTTATTCACAAGAGCAAGGGTGGACCTGGGGGCCTCAGAAGGAAGATGATGTTGTTGCAGGAAGCAGAAAGGAAGAGGCCAGTGCTCTGACTCTTCTATTTGCTCATCAGGCTGGAGGAAGTAAGATTTCCTTATGTTAAAGGCCAACAGTAATGAGTCCCCTTAGCAGCAGGGAAAAAGCATAAGAGAGGATTTGGTTTTCTGGTGTACCTCTAGGTATCAGAATGGCTGTTCTGGAGGCCAGGATGACTCCCACATGCTTCCTCTTAGAGGGCTGCAAGATGAACAGGCAAAAAGAGAAAGTCCCAAGCCTAGCAATGTTGCATCAAAGAGGGGACACTTTAAAGTTTCCCTTTTATTTTATAAATTTGAATATGAGCTCTTAATACCACAGTGAATAAAAAAAATAATGAGGAAGTGCTTAAATAAAGCAAAGGGAATCAGTTATGGGAACTGCCTCAAAAATGGAGGGGAGCTTTTTACTGAACTTCCCACTGGGAGAAGTGGTATGAGCATTACTCTTTCTTATCTGCATCAGCAATTCCAGAGATCAGGGGGAGGATCAAGAGGAACTCATAAGTTCTGCCAGTAAGGATTTGGCTTGCTTGTGAATGGGACAGGAGGACACCAAAAGTAATGACTTTCAGTACCAATCAGAGTTAAATACATGGATATGTAGGAAATTGTTGCTAATAAAATGTAGTAAGAAGTTATGCTGAATTACACAGCCTGGGAACAGATTGTTAGTCAGTGATGAGCTTACTTTATTTTCCCCCAACTTTACCCCAGCAAAGAAAAAAAAAAAAAAAGACCAGCTCTTGCCCCTTATTCTGGCTCTTGCTCATTTGCTCCTTCTCTTCCAAGCTGGCTCTGCTGAACTGCCTGCAGCACTGGCGATCACAAAATCACATTTTCTCTCTCCTCTTCGTCCTGTTGCCTACAGGAGTGCCAGGTTCTGGCTGACAGGCTGCTCCGCCTGGGTACTTGTGAAACAGAGAGGCTATGTCAAGGACTAAGCCGACTGTCTGAAAACTGAGCACATGGATCAGTGTTTGGCTCTAAATAAGGACATAAAATATATTATGATGTGTGAGTGTTAGAGCTGATCCAAGTTTTTACATTCTGAAATCCTGAAGGGAATTACTAATCTAATTTCAAGGAAAAAAAAAAAAAAGTAAAAAGGCAGGGGAATAATCTGGTCTTCAAAAATGTTAACAATTTCTTGCCCCTTTATATGCACCCTGGTTAGCATGCTGTACAGATGAGAAGACTGGGGTACTCTGCACACCTCAGGCTGGGTCTGGATTAGGTGTAGGTGATGATTCTGCTGTTGGACTGAGACCAAAGCAAGACCGGGGGTCGTGTTCACAGCCATCAGCACTGGGTTTTACAAGCTGCTCTCAGAAGCAGCTGCTGGCAGGAAGCTCTAAGAGCTATTTGATCTCTTAAGATTTTCTCTACCTGGTATGCTGGCAGTTCTGCAAGATAACACTTTGCTAACCTCTTGGAAGACTTTCAGGAATTTCCACAGGAAAACAAACAGGAGGCCAGTTGCTGGATCTGCACTGCAGAAAAACGACAGAGGCAAGTTTAGAGGATTCACAGCTGGAATTCAGAGAGGTGTCCTGAGAGAAGCAGCTGATGTGGCTGCATCTGAACAGCTTTAGGCTAGCCACTTCCTCCTTGGGCAAGCCATGTGGACATACAGTCTGCAAAGGTCTATAAAGACGTTTAAGCTGTCTCTTACCAGATGCTCTTGTGACAACTGGCACCTGGACTCAAGCAGCAGCTCTGTGGCTACTCGAACATATAATAGGGCTCTGGTGCAGACCTCTCGTCCTTCGCCATTACAGTTTGTTACCTTGTGTTAAGCTACAGGAAAGAAGCCAAATCCTTGAGCTTTTAAAGCTCCCCAGCTGAACTGGAGGGAGAATGATTGGGGAGTTCGTGGACAGCTGCCAAGGTTGCAATCCCACCAAAATGCAGATCTACAAGTGTACCAACTGAAAACATTAAAACAGTGAAGAGATCATTGAAATAGGCTCACTTAAAAAAGCTTTCTGGAACCCCACAAAGGGTCCTCTGCCTGAAATTGCTATACTCAGCTGCTTCCTTTTTACAGCCACTGAAATGAAGAAATCCACTATAAAGATAGCATGGCTAAGCATCATGAGGAGGCACAGGGTGAGCGGCTAGAATGAATTCTCTTGGACCACAGTAAATCCTATGAATGAGTGTCTTACCGAAAATACAGGACACCTAGTACGTGAGAATATAACCATGCTGGGCCTCAGGATGTAAGTGTATCCCAGGACATTTTTTCCAGCCACTGGTTTCTATAAAGCTGGGAATACCTTGGTGAAGGCCTCTGTTACATACACATCGCTGGTGTGACAGTCCAACCAACTGTTAGCAGTAGCAGCAGGAGCAAATTGAAGTATGATTTACATGGGAGGGGATACAAAAGAAGTGCAGTGTTTTTTTTTTTTTTTATTTTATTTTGCTTTCCATGGGGTGGATTTCATGAGGAGGTTTTGGGCAACCAAGCTGCGATGGCTGTGAGAACAGGTTAAAGTCATCACCCCTGAGCTGGAAGCTGCCACCTCCCATCAAACAGCAGTGGCGGGTGCTCTGACTGCTCCTGCTCTGTGGCAGAGTTAGCCAAGAGCAAAAATCTGTACCAGTTGAGTAACACAGATCCAGGCATTTCCATGCTGAGTGTGTCTCTATCAGACACAGCAGGGAATCAATTCTTACATTAACTTAAGAATTAAGTGGGTAGTATTTTGTGGGAAAAAAGTAAACATATAGGAAAAGCAAAGGGGATAGGCAGCAAATGGCAACTCGTGACCCTGTGGGAGCTGGTAGCTTTGGGCTATTACACCGCTGAGTAAACGGAAATTTATCTTGATTACCTGACTTAGGACCTCTGGCAGGTGAAGGAGGCATTGTTTTGTTGATTAATGTCTCCTTCATGTCTCAGAGAATTTCTCCGTAACTGCAAGGGCTAAAACTTGATTTCTCTACAGAAGGTTAGTGCCCACATTTCAGGAGAAGGAGGCCAGAGCATATGTCTGTGCCACCACAGTTCTGCACTTGGTCGGGGTTTTAGCTTTGCCTGCCAGTAACACAGCTGGGCTGTGAATGGTGGCAGCTGAGACAAAGACACATGCCCCCCTCCTGCTGCCCCTTCTATGGAAGCAGAAAACTTTTGGTAGCAGGAGACTGAAAGTAGGCAGCACCCCAGCCCCTGCCCAGCAAGGATGGAGAGGGGGCACCGGTCAGTGTCCTGACAAACAGTTTCTGGATAAGAGACAGGTGTCAGGCAAGAACAACGCAGAGGACTAGAGAAGAAAGTGCAGGTCTTGGGTTTGATTATCCAGGTACTGCACATTAAGTGAAATATACTGCTGCCCTGGAGAGCTGCCTTCAGCCACAGTGGTCTTGAACCTGTAAAAAGTTGCTGAATCTTCACTAGTGGCTACTGTTCAAGAAGTATTTTGCTCCAAATGTACAGTCTGATGCCTATGAAAAGTTCTGCTGAACATGTTACTTTGTCAAATATAGTGAAATATTATTCTATTACCACTGACATGTGGTTAGAAAGTAATACCACACTATCTATTCTGGGGTGCTTCAGCTTAATCTGCAGCCACATTTTGCTAGACAGATTTGCACCTGCAGAAGCGAAACCAGAGTTCAATCCAAATCACAAAAGAAGTGCACTTGCTGTATGGTGAAACCAGCATTTCAGTGCATTTCTGAATGCTGCAGAGTATGAAAACCAGCACAATCCAAATGGAGAAGGAAGTCAGAACATACTATTTGCCCAGTGCTGTTTTATTAAAAATATTTTATTTTTATCATAGAAAAGAATACATAGTGGCCAGAGAAGTCATCAGGTTTGGGATCAGAATTGAGATCAAAAACCATCTGCTCTTTGGAAAAAAATACCAGTGGGTAGAAGCAAATATTCTTTTTCTTTACAGTTTGGGAATTCTGCCCTCTCCAAACTGCACAGCATATTCAGAGATCTAGACTGGATCGTGTCTAAGATGTCATTAGTTTTTTGCTATCTTCTCACCTGGATATCTGCTGGAAGAGCACCTGCTGTCTCTTGACTTGTTTACTTATTCACAAGGGGAGAATGAAAGAACAACTTGATTCAGTGCCACCCCACAAGAAGAGCTCTCTGCCCTGCCCAACAAGACAGAAACTGAACTATACCCTACCCCCATCATCCTGATAATAGTCACTGGTCTTTCAGCAATGATCTATGGGCTTTCTAAGCATTTGAGCCTTGCAATTCTGTCTGGAATCAGTTTTCAACAAATTTTAATATAGTAGATCAGAAGAACAAAAGAACTCCAGCTCTAACTCCTGCATCTTTGCTCTGAACTTCATTTCTTTGCTGCTTCGTTTGGACCCAAACCACTTTTAACCAATAAGTCTGCCAAGTGAAATGGCTGAAGAAAACACACGGAGCTCAGTTAAACCTCAAGGAAGTAAAACATTACTGAGGAAGAGGAAACCACAAAGGAAACCTGCACATACAGTGCAAATGAAGGATGCTGCCAAGAATTTCAGGTGGTAGGACCCCTTGTTTTCTGCTGGGGCAGTTCTTCATTGGCACTGTTGAGAGCACAGTGCCCTCTGAAGGCACTACCCCAAACTATCCTTCAACAGCAGTGTCCCTTGTGTATTGCATCTGTCATCCAGAACAGGGGTTATCCTCAAGGGTGTGCCATATCCCATCCTATTCCTGCCTGCAAGCTCATCTATGTGTGGTCTGCGGGCTTTGCTTGTCCTTCTCTGATGATTAGCTCAAGCAGAGTGAGGTGTTGCTGAGGTTGGACTTAATATTACACTGTACTTTGCAGTGCAAATGCACCTCAGAACAATCCTCACCTCCTGCAGCCTTCAACACACACATCTGCTTCTATGACCAGGCAAATGAAACAGCAAAATTACTGCATGGTGCCCTCAGGCCATGCTCAGCTAGATCTCCATGAGACGTGTGAAATGCTGCTGTCAAACAAGGTGTGTGGTGGCATGAATTGAGGCCTCTGCTAGCGGTTCGTTTCATTCTGTTGCCTTTATCCTTATTTATTAGTTTAAGACAGGAGAGACAAAACATACACCGTAATAACTAAACTATAATAGGATTCAAGTGAAGGAATCTGTATGTTTATTGTGTGAGTGAAACAGTAGTCAATGGTGCAGAGAATGCTGCAGAGCTTCATGTAGAAAAGAAATTTCCTCTATTTTGTGTTCCTTGTGGACAGGGCTCTCAGACAGGGCTCTCCTCACCCTGGGAGGAGCAGGGTGCTGAGCATGGTGGTTCTGGCCATGTGAGCTTGCTTCTAGTCATCCCTGAAGGTCCTCCACAACCAGGTGAACCCCAAGGCAGAGTTGTACCAACCCACTGCGATGGGGCAGAGGTGGACCAGGTTGATAAGGAGGAGAAGATCTTCCAGGCCATTGGATCTTTACCAGCCCATGTTCTGCTCTGAGCTTTTGCTCATTAATTCTCATAGCAAGCTGCTGAGAAAATATCCTCATGTAAGTTAAGCTCTGTTACTTCTGTCAGCTGCACCTTTTTTATATCACAGTAGCCTAATTGTCCTTCATCTAACAAAAATTGGATCAGTAATGGAAAAGTAGTGGAAGACTGGCGAGGAGGACTGTAAATATGCTCAAGTGACTTGTATGTGGGGTGCTGCAAAACATATATATCACACTAATTTTTACTTAGTTTGTGTGCTCAACAAGAACATCTGCATTTAGATAACAGAGGCCTGGGATGGACTCAGGGGCCCCTTATCAAACACGCCTGAGATTCCTGCCCTGCTGTTGAAGAGATCAAAGCACAGCAGAAAACTCTGCCGGCCGGAATCCTTGAAATACTGCCCCAAACAGCAAGTGAGAGCCCTCTCGCTCCCTCGCTGACAAGGACCCTGGTGCTGTTAAGAACTCTCTCTCGCTCTGCGCTGCCCGCATCCCCCACTTGCCTGCCCCTGCCCAGGTGCTGCTTCAGAGATTCCCCAATCCGTGAGCTATTGAGATTAAATTTTTTTCTTTGCCCTTAATCCATGGTTTTGTGGTTATTCCTACATCCTGCCTGCATCGGCTCACACGCCTAACAACAGAGCAACATATTGAAAGTCAAAATGTGTGCCTTCTCCATCAATTGAACTGCCTGACTTGTGTCAGCTCCATTGGCAAGGATGCACCAGCATAGAAAAGAATACATAGCCCCATCAGAGATACTGGCAGAAATGACCATGGTTTATCTATCCATCTTAGCCTTTCCTGTCTTAGTATTACAATCTGCTAGATGAGACCTAAGAGCTCATATGTTGCCATTTTCCATTTAAAAGGAACACTGACTTTTGCTCTGCCGATTCTCACATAGTATATTTGGTGGGGCACACCTTTCTCATCACTGTCTCCGAGTTCTAGTTTGCTATACTACAGAGCTTTTGAATTCCACACTCACCAGGCACTCTGTAGGTATAAATCAGATTTTTCACTGATTTCACAACATCCAAGGATCTGACCTTTTAGGCTGACCATGTCAGTATTAGCCTTGTAAGTCTATCTGTCAGTTTATGTTCTAAAAACACTCCTGGGACAAACAAGATTATTTCATACTGGTAAGATCTGACTTTTCCCTAACAGCCAAATTAAGATGTGATAGCTAATGAAATGCAAGGCCTGATATTTGCTACACGAGAATGATGCCTATTTTAAATGCCAATTCATAACATCTTTTCTATAAATCACTTGGACAACTCCAATCACCTGTTTTTGTCCCCATATAAAGGTCAAAGTGTCCTAGTAAACACAAGTTCTCTACAAACAGTAGGAGCTAATACTCTGCATGACTAAATGCCTGATAGAGAAGACACGTCACTTGAAGTGGATCTGGACATAGCAGCAGAGTTTATAAAATTCTTGGATCAGATTTTCTGATAGGCCCATCTGCAGGGCAGCACGCCAGAAGGGCAGCAGAAGTGGCACAAATTGCTTTTAGCCATCATCTCACACTATACCTTCCACATGTCTGTATCTCAGACCTCATTTTCCTGAAAAGCCATAGCTCTTATGACATTAAAAGCATGTGTGTTTGTATCTCAGTTTAGTCTTGAACTCACAAACAGTTGCTGCTTTTCAAAAAAACCTCATCTTAGACTGCTGAATGGTCATACAAATGACAAAACAAAAAGAAAGGTCCACATTTATTTTAATCTTAAAAAAATTCGTGGTTCACAAGAGACGTAGAGGAGGCCAGAATCAGGATTGTTGGGGTGTTTGTTGTTTTATGGCACTATTTAGGACAGTTTTATGAGGAAAGCTGAACACCAAATTGTATTACAAAAAGCTTCCAAGAGCAACTTTTTGTTTTAAGACCATAAAAGGCAAAAGTAAATGGCTTTTTTCTGTGTGATCAAAGACTCAGCATAAAAAAGTGTCAGGAGGACTTCAAATGCCAGTTCCTGTACTCCCAATGTGTGTATCTTGGACTTTTTCCAATATGGGAGCAAGATGGACTTTTATTTTTATTTTCTTTTTAAATGGAAGAATGCTGCCAAAATACATAAGGAGAAGGATTTAAGCCAGTTGCTTTTTGTTGGTTCTTGGGTGGGAACACTGCCAGGCAAAGCTGTATGCTGAATTCCCAGGGAATTTCACTCTCAAAAGCCAGCTTCTGGATTTCCCTCATTTGGGAAGCTCTCTCTGAAAGGGATATTCATATCCAGGCATCAGCTCAATGCAGGATTGTTGTGCTGGCAAATTGGTTGCTGGCTATTCAAATTCTACTCTGCTTAGCAGCCTTTGCTGATTTTTTATAATTTTTTTTTTCTCTAGTTTGGGATGACTGGTGAGCCAGGCATGTTTCAAAAGCAAGATTGCAGAGCACCCTGGGTAATCCAAAGTGTACTCTTACAAAAGCAGGAAGAGAGCGTTGCTCTTGATATCAATAGCGGCTCACACTGAATTTCCAGGGTCGCTTGCCAAGGCTGAACAATGACCACAGACACATGATTTCTGTCTTCTCGGAGCCTGTGACGGTGTTGCAGCTGTTATCCTCTAAAGAGACAGAGGGCTATCTCTTGCTACTAATCTACCCTGTGCTGATCATTCTCACTGCCCTGAATCTCTCCTTTGGTTTATTAGGTGGCCATTAGGTCTCCCCCATTAGTGGGGGAGGAAGGAATACTTTTAAAGGAAGCTACATCTTCCCCAAATCCTCTTCCTATCTACATAAGCAGAAGCAAAGGATGTGAAAAATCTGACAAAAGATGCAATTCTGAGAACTGTTTTGAGATGTCAATGATTTTGTCAACTCAAAAAAACAATCATGGCAGGAATCCCACTTCATCCTTTCCATACGTCAGAGACATTAGAGATCTTGAGAAATTTTCTTGAGGCTTTGCAATAAAATGCTGTACTGCATAGAAAGGCTAGACCCATGATTAAAGTATTAGAAAGGGCCTCTGGATTTCTCTTCCTAGAAGAGAAACACATTTTTTACATGTCTGTGGATCACTCCATGCGTCTAGATTTCTGACTGCAAAATAGGTGCAATAACATCTATGTACCACGGGTAAATTCTTGAGATGCTTTGAGACATTCAGAGGCTACAGTGATGAGAATGAAAAGGTAAGAAAATGCTGAGAAATAACAATGTATACTACAGAAATTGCACATAAAAACTGAGCAACTTTTCAGACATTTCAGTTGGCTTCAGCAGATAGCAGAGAAAGAAAGTGAGAGCATACATCATTAACCAAGCACGAAAGCCGCATAATTCACCTTTAACTTACAAACTTCTGTGATTTTGAAATAAATTATTTCTCTGCCCATTAGTACAAGGCATTATTTAACTGTAATAAAGTCCAAATGTTCTTATTGCTGAAGCCTGATGCTGATACATAGCTCTTTTAAAGTTAGCAGCTTACTTGCAATACAGTAAGCAGATGGAGACCCCATCAGAAATCAATGTCCCATTGTAATAGGTCTTGTGTGTCTAGACAGTCAGAGACAGGCCCAGCCTTTGAAAAGATTACAGGCTGAATAGACAAGAGAGACAAAAAATGTGGAGAAGAAGCCAGCAGACCACAAATGAAGTGCTGTGCTCAGGTTCCCAGAGCTGGTCCCTAGTGAAACAGAGATGAGGACATGCCTGAGTGTGCTGTTGCTGAATGCCTCGCACATTACCTCCCACTTAGGGCCCAAAAGTAAGGACTGCTGAAGGGCTCCTGCTGCCAGTGAGTATAACAATGAAAGAAAGATAACTGGATCAGTCAGGGATTCTGCAGCTGAGGAGAACTGACATGATATTTATCAGCTGTCTGCAGGAGGGAATCATACTGATTTTGTGCAGATGGATGCACACATGATCAACTTCTGAAGATGCAAAACAAGAGTTTCTGATGCCCACTCATGTTCACCTAGAGATTACATTAAATCCAAGGATGTTTATATCTGCATCTGAATAATTATAATTAGCAAAAATGAATTAGTGCACATACACCTGCAGGTGTTGTGGACCTGCTTTAACTAGGTCTTGTTAAGATAAAGTGTCTATGAAAATGGTCTCTATGATGTCCAAAACTGTTTGCCAATTTCATCGAAACATGGCAATAGTGTTCCCATAAGATCTGTGAAAATACAGGGGTTGGCAGGGAAGACACAAACAGTGTTGGTATCTCTCCAGCTGCATGACCTCATCCCACTGGATTTGGAGCTTCCATGAAGGCAAACACAATAGGAACTGGGTTTTTTTTTTTTGTTCATGGTATGACTTGCTTGTAAATGCACCCATTGTACCTCATTTCAATGCTTCTTTACCTAGCTTCCTTCTCTTCAAGGTCAATGGGATTGAACATCAGCTAAATCAAATTTGGAGTTTAATGTGTATGTTTTAACCATGAGGGTTTTTTTAATACATACTATTTTCTTCTTAGTTTCTTATCCTGAAACCTTGAGGAAAACACCCAAGTCCAGAAACCATCTTGTCAATCCTGCTAAAGTCACTTAAGAACCAAGAGAAATCATTAATGGTCTGAAAATGTATGGCATCAGTTTCCCTCACTGATCCAGGACCTTCACAGTGTAATCATCATGTGTACAGTCTGAAAAATCTGTCCTTTGAACTGGGAACATTTCAGAGCAAGGAACACGTCATTACATGCATGGGCAGTACCTACATATTGCAAATGCCAGAAGAATCTGAATGAATGATAGCGTCTTTTTTTTCATTAATCTGAACACAGAACATCCTCAGTGATTCAGTTTTCTCATAAAGAGGACTTTGGTTTGATGAATCATTGCTTGTCTGTTTGCAATATCAAGGAATATAGGAGGGACTATTTTGCATGCACGATTGATTTAATAGATCAGATCTACACTACAGCTGTAAAAGTCAGATCAGTGCTGATTCTGTACTGTAGGGACATCATGATTTCTTTTCTAAACAAGACACTGAACCATTGACATCCTTTTTATGATGTGCTCAAATGTGCTGGTCCAGACTGTAGATTAATTGTCCGGTCCAATTGTTCCAGCCCAGACTTGTTTCAGTCCAAGACTTAAAAAAAAAAAAATCTTTACTTTTACTTTTACTACAGTTTCAACAACTGAGTAACATATTAAACAAAACCTGGTATAGACATGCTAAAAACAGGTTATGCCTTTTTTTTAGTGAGACTTTTTGGGTGGTAATTTAGAAAGATCACAAATGGATTTTGGGAGACAAACACTTATTTCTCTCTAGTATAAGAATCTTGGACATAGAAGAAGAATCCATTTTCCTAAGTGTATAACTTTATAGTTAAGAATATGCTTCAATCCCTCTGGATTGCATACTAAATAAGAGAGTTTTCTTAGGAAAGAAGACATTGTGCTTATAAGAAGTCTGTTTTGCACTTTTCTTATTTGGGGGGTGGGGGGTCGGAGCGAAACAGCCTCTTAACTACTCTGCTCAGAAACTTTGATATTAAGGACTCTCTATCCTATTCTATAACATATTGCAAATTCTATTCTCATTCTTGTATATGCTTGTCTCTTCTGTGACCTTTCACCTCCAGATTCAGATAAAGTCCCCTGGGAGGTGAAAGAAAGAAAAAAATCTTTAACTTGGCTAGATTTAACATTGGAGGGTCATTAAATTCTGGTCATCAGCTATTCAATTACAATCCATTTAATCATACAGCAGCAAAATAATTGGCAACAGCTCAAGGCAAACTAATTGTTCCAATCTGAAACTCGGCAGGGTGACAAGTGAGCTGCGGATGAGGTGGTGATGGATTTTGAACATCTGACAGGTCTGATCTGGGAGGCTCCTGACAAGGACACTACTGACAATCCAGGAAGGGTTGTCTCTTTACTCATGTCAAAAAAGGAGGAAAGACCAAGGGGAGAAAAACAGCTGCTGAAAGGAGAGGAAAAGAGCACTTTAAGGAGGAAAAGGGGAGAGGAAGAAGGGTGGACTCTTTAAAGGCCTTTAGTATAAACCTTAAGGTTTCATTGCAACAGGAGCACAGAGGCAATCTGATGTGTACAGTTCATGCTGATTTTGTTGGTGGTTTTTGTATTTCTTGCATCAGCCAAAAACTAATTAGGCTTGCTGGAACTCATATGTATCCTGGGAGAAGCGTGTCGTAAACTCAGCAAGCTCCTGGGCTTGGAGAGGCTGGAAGGATTAGCTGGAGCACCCTGACTATTGGCACTGCTCATGGAGGTTGGCCTGTGAAACTCTTGCACAAAGGTTGTGGCATGTCCCAGGGACAAAAGCAGAGCCTGCAACTGCAGCAATGTTAACTCAGCTCATTGGGACTCAAAACTTAGTGGTTGGGAGAGTATCTGCAGGTTACTGCAGCCTCTTCCAATACAGCGGGTAACCACACTAGTACTGTCAGGTGAGACCCTAATTGGCTCCAGTATACCTTAAAGAAGCAAATATTATTTACTACTGGAAAACAGAGAGGTTAGTTGGATATTGCTCTGGTTCAGGCTGGAAATTCAGATGTTCCTCACTAAGACCTCAAAAGTCAGGAGACATGCCAAAATGTTTGAGGTAGAGTATTGAGGACAGAATTTCCTGGAAGGGAGATACAAATGCTTGCCTCGCTCTTTCCATGTGGTAGCACAAAATCTTTCCAAAATGCAGGGATGGATATACCAAAACAACAGAGCAACAAAGTAGAAATAATTCAAGTGGGAGCTGTGGAGAAGTTATCACATCATGTTCTATAAGCCATTACGTGGTGAGTAGCTGCAAATACCAGAACTTGCAACAAAATTTTATCATTAAATGTTTTATCACTGACCTTGAAAGAGAAGGCAATAGACATTGCCAGAAGCCAAAGGTTGAATGTTGCAAGCAAATCATTCAGAATAATAATTTCAGTGTTTTGGGAACAAAACCCCTCTCTTTACTCTTCTACTATAATCTTTAGTGAAGGGGTGCAGGACTGAGAGGGATGCAAGGAGAAGTGAAATAAAGTGTAAGCCAGGATAAGTTAGGCACATGTGTTTATTGAAGTGGTTGCTAGGGGTGCAGGACAGTTTTGTAATCAGGTCACTTGTTTCTCATTCATTGTAATCCACTTCCAGAAACCTGAGAGGATCATAAAAACAACAGGTCCAGGTTGGATGGGAACTCCAACCTTTTGTGGAAAGCAGTGCCTTAGGTTAGGTTATTGAGACTCTTTTGAACTGAGTCTTGAATACTTTCATCAAGGGAAATTCCACCAGTTTTCTGGGCTTCCATGTCTAATTGTTCTCATGGTGGGTTTTTCATTTTTGCTTTTGTTGGTTTTTGGGGTTTTTTTCCCCCTACATCCAGACAGAATTTACCCTGAAATTGGGGAAAGTGTCTAAAGGTGTCCAATTTGTGGACATGGTCCCTAATTCAACTTTCCACCACTTTTGGTATTTGCACATTTGTTTGTTATTTCTTCTCAGTGTAGAGACTCGGAGGCTGATCTCACCTCTGATGACTGAAGCAAATAAGGCACTTAGTACTTCTGCCTTTTCTGTGGGCATTTTTAATTAACCTTTCAGCATTCATTCAGCAGCACACCTAGAGCTTCCTTATACTTCCACTTGGTAACATACCAATAACAGCCTTTATGCTACGTTGGACATCTTTTGCTAGTTTGATGCTCCAGCTGAGTTTTCACTTTCCTAACTACAGGCCCAACATTTCTTCATCTCTTTGTGGGAATCTCACCTTATCCATCTCTCTTATATTTCTCTTCTGCATTTGAGCTCTCTCAGTAACTCACTTTTTAACCAGGCTGTATGATTGTTCCTTTTTCTGATGAAGGGTGTAGACCGCTCTGATACTTTGAGAAGGTTGTCCCTGAAAATCTCCCACCACTCCTGAGCAACTTTGCCCTCCAAAGCAACTTTCTGTAAGAGCTCTCCTAACAATTCCATGAGGAAGCTAGCATCTGACATTTTCAGGTTAAGTGTCTTTATTCTGCTACTTGTCTTTCTCAGGCTCCTTAGGACCTTACACTTCTTAATCTTACAGTCACTGTAGACAAAGTGTAGCCAAAAAATCTTCATTACTGGTAAAAAGTAGGTCCAGAAGAGCACTACTCCTAGTCAGTGCATGCAGCAATTGTGTTAGGACACACTGTAACCTCAGGACAGAAATGCTTGTGAACTGCTGTGTTCCTTTCCTGGCAATATTGTGGTAGCTGAAGGATGGATAGCTGTGGGCATGTGCCATGTGAGTAAACTGCTAAAAATCAGATGAAGCCTCTTCCACCAAAGGGGTGGTTTTCTTGCAAAAGGCATGGGAACAGAGACTGTCCTGGATGTCACAGGATTTGCTGTGAGTCTATGTGCTATTTCTCTAGTAGAGGTACAGAGACAAAGAATTAGTCAGGTGTCTTTGACAACTGGTCATTCATGCATAAGATAGACCTAATCCAAATTTACGGCTGCAAGTGAACACCTGAGACTTCAAAGCACACAGGAGAAAAAGATCCTTTTCACTGACAATTAGGGTAGGAATAGGAGGACTCCCAACTAGAGCTACCTGCTGAAGGATCAGGCAATGCCTTTTAATTGTCATTTACTTTGTACAGCTGACATTGAAAGAGACAATGAAAGCTGACTGAACCTTGCCTTCTGAGCTTACTCATAGCCAGGCTGCCTTGCCTCCATGACAAAGAAAGAACCTGGGGATGTCAGTACAATTTGGCTGCAAGCAAAGCTCACCTGTTTCACCCTCCCTACCATTTCACTGACTTTGATGATGGCAAAGAAAGAGGTCGCAGCTAAAATGTGCTCACAAACTCAGCTTGTTCTCCTGCAGCAGAATTAGCAATCTGGGTGTTACCACTCACCATTCTGTAAAAATGTGAGCTTTAGCAGATTCATCTGAGCAGGAATTCTGCCGGAACATTAGAAAGGCCATTGTCATTTGTATTGTGGCAGCAGCTAAGCCCTCAGATGGAGCTCTCTGTCCATTCTCAGATGGTTAAAATCCATGTCCCACATTGCCCACCATCCACAGCAAACAAGTAGACTGTGGGAGTGGTGTTGGAGAGGAGCTGCCCTGCCACAGAGGATCACACTTGGAGCTCTGAGGTGGTTTTGGACGGACCATTAGCCCTGGTCTGGGCCACTCATAGTGAACACAAGCATTGAGACCTTGTCCAGCAGCCTGAACCAAAACCTGATTCTGATGAATGTCCCCCATTTGTTGTTCCTTCTTCTGCATGTTGTTCTGAGAATTGGCTTCTAGGAGCAAACTATTGAGTCAGCCACACAGTCACTTAAACTGGTAATTTTCAGCACTTATTATGTATTTAACAAGCAACATTTCATATTATGTTTTCTATAGTTGATAGTTTTATTTAGCTCAATGGTGGAGTATCAATGAAATGAAGAAATCTGTTATATGAGTAATTAAAAATTTAAAAATTTTTTAGAACCGTCTTTTAAGAGCAAATATTATTTTTCTTCTTGGGAAAGTTATGCAAGTGTGCAACCATGTAGGTATACATTAAAGGAATATTATTTGCTAAGCATATGATAAATTCTGTCACACTACGTATCTTAAAAAACCCTATTGTTAACCAGCATAGATAATCTCAGTGAAACAGAATTAAGCATAGAGAATTAGAATAAGTATAAAGAGCACAGTTAAGAATAAACAGAATTAAAATTAATATTAAATAGAATTCTTAACAATGTGGAAAACAATCACAGAGGAAGACATTAAAATTGAAGACTGTGCAATATGATCTCTGCCCAACACCTAAACAATACTTCAAAAAATGTTTAATGAGATACATTGATCAGAATGCAAGCCACTGAGGGATATAAAAACTTGTTGATCCAGATGTTGATGTTTTATCAATACCAGTAATAGAATTTATAATGGATAAACAGAGAACAGGCAAAAATTACTTATTCAGTGTCGAGACACAGCTTAAACAATCTATGATTAAGAAAGCTAGGTAAAATCCTGTTGCCAAACAGTTGTTTTTTATGCATTTATGGGGAAAATGGATTTCACTTGTTAAAATTCTGTTATCTACAGAATTGTTACTATCAGGACAACACAAAAAGATATTTTAGTGCCACAGACAGACTTGTTTAAATAGCATGGATGATTCAATATTAAGGTTAACTCCAATCAAGCTGAAGATATTTTACCTTTGAGTGTTCAGATTTGAAAGCGAGGGAAGACCTATAATTACCTGTCAATGATTTCATCAATACATGAGGATAAATACCTCAATACTTTTTTACTAAAAGACTATTTGAATTGCATGTTCCAGGGTTCAGAAAAAAATCTACCAAACATGACTTTCAATAAACTGAAAAAATTAGTTTGGCTCCCCTTATATGTAATTTAATATTCCTGTGATTTGCAATGTTAAATTTTTTTATTAATTTAGTACTCTTTCTTGTTGTTTTGGTACCGATTAGAAGTGTTTGCTAGGAAATAAACTGGCACAAAAGGCTTTCTGTGAAGATTAATGCATGTAGGATTATACACAGTCAGATACTAACAGTGTATAGAAGTTGGAGTCAAATAAATAAGTGTATGACTGTGCAGCTGAAGTTATTAGACTTTATATAGTAATAATAGGCTTTTGTATTAGATTTTTTAATAATATATATAAGTAGTAGTTTTGAATGGAATATTCATAAGTTATTGAATGCTATGCATACATTAGGCTACCATTGTAAAATTGAACATCAGGAAGCAATATGATTCAGAAATAATATTATTTTAACACATTTGATTAATATTTGCTATGTTACCTACGTCAGTGTTCACAATAGCCAAAATACTGCATGTGTTTAGAGTACAGACATTAGTTTAATAACAAAATTGAGAAATTAGACTCAAACTGAGAAATAAAACATAAGCTCACTTGAAAACAGTATAAGATAAATTCTTCTTAAATTTACTGTAAGTACTTTGAAGAAGAAAATTAAAATTTCCAGCCTGCTCAGGAAAATATCACCAACTTTTAAAAACATATACATACACTACCATCATAAGTTTTCTAAGCTAATAGAAAACTAAATTGAAGTCTCCTAAAATAATCCTGTTGTCATCATTATCTTTTGAACCAAAAATGTCAAAGAAAATGAGTCCCAGCAGGAGCCGCAGTATGAAGATGGACAAACGTTTCTAGAGCTTCGATGCCATCTGCTGGATGGGTAAAAAGAATGCAATGAGCCTGACAGATATCTAAATTGTACTTCTGCACATGGAGATCTGAGGATGGGCTGTCCCTGGAACTGGTGGTACCTAACAAGGTAACTTCAGAATTAGTAAACAAATATTTCTTGGGATTGGGTAACTGTCCGGGGGATGGAAGAAAGATGAATAAAAGAAGGCATTAAACTGACATCTTGATTCCATGCAAAGAGGAAATAAAAGTTTCTGGAAAGAGGAAAGCAGCACATCTTTTGAAGAAGTTTCTCCAGAAAGACTCCTTTCAAGACAGTAACCTTTGGGTTTGAACTTAACACTGAAATCTAGCTTTATGCAAATGGACTTAGTATTCAAAGATGAGACATAATAAGAAACTACAACAAAATTGCAAGGATGCATGGTTTAAGATGGTTAAGTTGTAAACCACAGAAGACTGCCAAATCAAACTCTAAGGATAGAAGATTCCTGAAGGACTCTATGTCCTTTGAAGACCCACAAGAGTGAGATTTTCAGTCTGTTTTACTTGACTCCACATTTCTGCTCTGCAAGTTTGGACTTTCACACTGACACGCTTTTAATACTGTAACACATGCAAAACAGTAAGCCTTCTGGGGTCCTCCTACTTCACAGATCAGTCACTTCTGAGAGAGAAATGAGACAGTGTAGTAAGCAAGCAGTAAGATTTGGGAATCTTCTCCCTGAAGCAGTAATCAGATACTTCAGGAAGGTATCTTGAGGCATGAACTCACTTCACTATTTTTCCAAAACCAAGACAGTCAATATTTGTATAATACGATTGAGAAAATCATCACTTCATCATATTTAAAATTACATTCTTCCATAGGGGTGACGAACATGGACTTCTATCATTATTTTCTGTGGGAAATGCAGTCCTGAATCTTCTAGATAAGCTAATTCATCTCCATTGCAGTCCTGGTTGTGGACACTTCTGGATGGTCCCTTGCTCTCTCCTTTTTAAACAGCTGGAAATTGTCTTCTGCACTGCTGGAAATCTCTGATGAGACCACAACATTGCTTGAGCCATGGCAGTGAGCTGCAGCTATCCTGGGTAGCTGCTGTGCTGAATAGTTGTGGCTGAAAACTGTTGGGCTTCCATGCACAGGGCACATGCTGTGTCCTGTCTTCTCAGCAGGTGTAAGTGATTTGCTGCAACTTGAGTGCATTGGGCAGCATATATATATGCAAAAGCAAGTAATTCACATGAACTGTCTGTCTCTGGTGACTCAGATGGAAAGATGAGCCCTGTCTCTCATAAGAAGCAGTACGCTGCTGAGGGTTGTGGACAATTTTACTCTTCTGCCTGTCAATGTAAAGTGCTATTGATCATGTACTACTATTGCTCCACTATCAAATTCACTCCATTTACCCCTATCACCTTCTGCTGCTCCTTTTTATAAGGGTGGAATTAGAATCATTTCAGTCTCTCCTCTTACAGCAGCCATGCGACACAGTAAGCAGGAGAAAGAATAATTCCGAGCTCCTGACAACTCCTTTAATTTCTATCCTCAGTGCAGACTAATTTGGACAGCACAAAGTATCCATTGCATCTCAGAAACTTGGTTAAAGTCTGCTTGTTTTGCCTGATTAGATGTTTGCCCCTTATGCTCAACTTGCATGACCTTATGCTCAGCTTTGCAGTTTTAAAGTCCTTCTCACCCCAAACAAATTATCCCTTCAGCCTTTTGCACTCCTAATAATCTTATTTGTATGTGACAATTGTAGCCGAAAGTGTTATTGTAACCATCAACCATCAATATTTTTAACCAGACATGCAGAAAACACTGCATAAATCCTTAAATGGAATTGCTCCTTGTTCAGTCCTGTCCTTGATCTCAGAACACATGGTTTAGCCAAGAAAGTATAAAGACAAACCCAGCAATACCTATCTAATTTGATTTTCCCCTTCACTGAGTCTGTCTTCCAATGAACAATTAGTGGATGACTGTTGTTTCTTGTTCTCACTGATGGTAATTTAATTTGCTTCTTCATTTTAATTAAAAAAATATATATTATGAAGCTAATTTTTAAG
The DNA here is from genome assembly GCA_004320125.1 of Scolopax mira. Lineage (NCBI taxonomy): Eukaryota > Metazoa > Chordata > Aves > Charadriiformes > Scolopacidae > Scolopax > Scolopax mira. The sequence goes on along the minus strand of BJBW01003766.1, from coordinate 73,750 downwards.
TCATTGCACTTTGCAGATCTATTAAGTCCTCCCCACAGAGAGGGGTAGAAATAAAAACAACTGGTTGGGACAAAGAAGGAAAACCATGCTATTTTAACCCAAGAAAATCAGCCTTCTGTTTGACCCCTATTTAATTTTGCTGATAGCCATGTGAAATCTGAGCTGAACCTGGTATCCCCACGTGTACTGCAAACCTTTGTTACAGCACAGATAGAGCCAGAAAAGCTGTAATGGAAAGAAGCATATGAGTTAAAGGTGACATATCCCTGCTTCAGTTAGCACTAGAAAAGGCTTTACATGAGGAGTTCAGCAGTGGTCCAACCCTAAATGTGAAATAGCCAGTTGAATAGGCAAGTCCATCAATGGACTCGGTGGACACTGCAGAGCTCAGTTTGGTAACAGTGCCCTCAGACATGGTATTTTGCAGGCACTTGGTATTTGTACTGGCTACCATGAGCACAGGAATCCTGATGATAAACTGGGTATCAGAAATACACAACATGCTAACTGAAGATTTGACACTGAAGTGTGCCTTGCAATCTTTTACACTGGCCTGTCATTCTCGGCTTTGGGAGGGAAGGAAGGTCCCTTCAAGCTAAGAGAGTTTGCTGTTATCTAGAAGCTGAATTATTTTCTCCTGAAGGCTGGCAAATAGAGGGAACAATCTGTTCATCTGTTTTACATTTCAGTCTTTCACAACTCTGTAATTATTCCTTCTGCCCTAGTTGAATTGTTTGCTGAACCTTGAAATCTGGCTGGTAAGTAGTGCCCAACTGGAATGTGTTCTACAGCCAGCTAAGAATCTGTAGTGACCTCTTCTAAAAGATAGCACCCAGCACGCTTCTCAGTCACCTAATGAAGCAAGGCATATCCCCAGTGAGTCTGCTGCCCCATTAGCATTCAAACACTTGCTGTGGCAGTTTGCATGCAAATATCTGTGAATACCTTGCTAAAAAATGACAATGACAAGGTACAAGTGAAGGCAGAAGTACAGAGCATGGATGTGTATGTCTAAGTGTGTATCCACCTGTGTCTTAAGGAGTGTCTAGGCACAATAGTATCATTCAGCCCAAGTCATCTGAAGCAATTCAAATCCTGTGCTCACCAGCACAGTTTTGTCTGGACCACCTTTCATTGTAGTCAGATAAAATTAGTCTTGAGTGCCAAGAAACATCAGTTTTAGAAGAAGGGGTTTCTGACACATCATACTTTATTGTTTAAAGTCACAAGGACGAAAAAACCCTGAACCAAACACCACCAACAAAAAAAAATCCTTTTAAGGTGTTTCTAGGAAATAAGGAGTAATATTTGATCTGCTGGTCATAGCTCATACTTTCCATGTTTGAGCTAGAGCACATGTGGACACTGCAGCATTCCTAGTATGCCTGAGTTTCAGATCACTGGCACTGGTTTTTCTTGGGGACTTCAAAATCTCTGGCACCTGCTGCAAGGGAAAGGCCATCAGGGAGGTTTCTGGAGGCTGTCAGGAACACCCAGCTGTCCAAGAAAGCCAATAGCTACGCACTTGTATCAGAAATAGCATGGCCAGCAGGACTAAGGAAGTGATTGTCCACCTGTATTCAGACCTGGTGAGGCCCCACCTCAAATACCATGTTCAGCTTTGGGCCCCACACTACCAGAAAGACATTGAGTTTTGGAATGCAACAAGAGAAGAGCAATGAAGCTGGTGAAGAGCACAAGTCTTATGAGGAGAACCTGTGGAAACTGGAGTTGTTTAGCCTAGAGAAAAGGAGTCTTAGGGGGACCTTATCTCTCTCTAAAACTACCTGAAAGGAGGTTGTAGAGAGGTGGGGGTCAGTTTCTTCACCCAAGTAACAAGCAATAGGACAAGAGGAAGTGATCTCAAGTTGTGCTTGAGGTCACTTGTGCTTAGACTGGTAATTTCTTCACGGAAAGGGTTGTCAAGCACTGGAACAGGCTGCACAGGGAAGTGGTTGCTAATACCTCCTGGAGGTATTTAAGAGACACGTAGATGTGGTGTTTAAGGACATGGTATAGTTGTGGACTTGGCAGTGCCAGGTTAACAGTTGAAGACAATAATCTTAAAACTCTTTTCCAACTTAACCAATTCTATGAGTCTATAACACAGATGCTGAAAAGACTAACCTGGGGTGATGCTGTTTTGGATGCGCTATTAAAGTACAAGGAAGAACTGGTCAGGGCTGTGATGGTGAATAGGACCATGACTGCAATGATTGTGGTACAGAGGGGTTCAAGATCCTGGGTGGGGTTAGGAAAGTGAGTAGCCCTGGACATCATGAGATAAAGCTGTGTTTTATTCAGGGAAGAGGTAAGTGGGAGGCAGCTCTTGCAGGACCCAACTCTGAAGGGCAAAGGAGCTCAAAAGGACTAGCAGGCCTTTAAAGATAATCTTCCCCAAAGAAGTCCATGCTGATGGTCAAGAAAAAATCATGACAGATATACCAGGAGGCTGGAATGGTTAAACAGAGAACCTGTCGCAGAGCAAAGCAAAAAGTGATGGGTATGAGTTGTTGGAATTATGATAGGTTATAAAAGGATACAGAAACAATGCTGAGGTGTGCAGAGATGTGACCTGGAGAACCTTGCTTCTGCCCCCAAGGAAAGTATGGACTGAGTCCTCTTGGTTGCCATTTCTGGCCGCATGAGAAACTAACACAGGTGAGGATAGCAATGCTAACTACATTGTTAGAAATACCAAGACTATTTCAGTAGTTTTCATATATCTATTGTATTATTTGATCATTAGAGCTAGACTAATAATAACAGTCTCCTGGTTCTCTTCGTGGTTGGCAGGTGTCCCAGCTGCTGGTTCATGGGGCCCACCCCTACTGTTGATGGTGAGGTGGCCCATTGTTCAGCGGTGAATTGGCCTCAGGACTGCTGGCCCTTCTCTTTATGGCTTGCCAGTGTCCACCAAGGGAACGCTCGCTGCCCTGGCTGTGAGTGGAGAGACTGAGCACAGCCTCCTCTGGGTCCTCTTGTGGCTCTTCTCACTCTCTGTTAGCAGGAATAGGGGCAGAGGGAGGGCTGCCAAGACCCCCATGAAGAGCTAGGCTGGGGGTAGGAGACCCTTCTCAGGAGATAGCAGGGCTGGGAGCAGCTGCAGGTCTGTCCTCCCACCCCCCTGCAGCACAAATTGGGCCAGTGCCCAAAGCTCCTTGTGTACCTGTCCAGAGCAGTCTGCAGCAGCTGTATCAGGGTTTCCTCGTCCAGGCCGAAGAGGTGCAGGCTGGACAGGACAACCCTTTATGTTGTTGCTTCCCAGTGGCTGCTCCTGAAGATCAGCTGCAGCTTCTGTTGCAGCCAGAGCTGCATGGGCTGGAGCAGAGCTGGGTGCTCTCAGAAGAGCAATGCCCAGATGTGGGGATGGAAGCTGCCCTCAAGAGCCCTGAGCACCAGCCCCACAGCTGATGGCTGGCATGCTGCAGGGCGATGGAGATTGTGGGCAGCTGCATTGCCAGGGTGTCCACCTGTCAGGTGGGCGACCACTGACCATGCTCCAGATGGTGTGACAACATGCTCCTCAAAGTCATTGTGCCAAAGTCTTGCCCTCCGTGCAAGATGGAGGTGGCCTTCCTCCTGCAGAGGGGGCACTGGGGCTTGTTCTCAGTCCACCACAGGATGCAGGTGTAACAGAATTGGTGGAGGCATGGCTGGGGGTAGCTGGTGATGTCAAGCTTCAACCTTTCACTAGAGAAAAAAAGATCTCATTTTTGCACTAGAAAAGGAAGAGAGGCCACACTTATTTGCTGACTCTAAGGAAAAATGGAAGAAATGCCCAGCTGCTGGCCCAGGCCTGGTTTTGGCAGCGCCTGAGGTGTTCTTCTAGAGCTGCCAGTGGGGTGGCCTCTTCTTGGCTGGAGAAGAGGCTTCAGGGCTGCTGTCCCTCCTCTTCGTGGGTTGCTGTGGCCTGCCATGGGAGCATTCCCTGCCCCAGCTGGAAGTAGATGGACCTGCTGCGTCAGGTTCCTCTGGTCATAGCAGACATCTCCAGGCACATGCAGCAAAAGGATTCACTCAGCACTACTTTGTGCCTCCGTGGGAGGCTGCGAGACAAAGTCCTAGAGGCTGTCCCCACACCCCAGCACTGCTGGCCAGCCCTCTGGGCTCCCCTGATTTCTTCCATGAGGCAGCACAGGTAGCACTTGGCTCAATCTCAAGGATATTCTCCTATTTTCCTCTTATCCAGGGTGGGGGGACGCGGGTAGGGGTGATTCCCTCTGTTCAGCACCTATCAGGCCTCATCCAGGCACTACATCCTATTTGGGGTCCCAGCCAGGATACAGATACACTGACAAAACAGGGGTTCGGGGGTGTGTGTGTGTGTGTGTGTGTGTCACTGGGACTGTGGGACTGAAGTACTCACCCTGAGAGAAGGCTCTGTGGGGCTGGGGCTGGTTGAGCATGGAGCAGAGAAGGGCTTGGGGGACCTCACAGCATATCCTATGGGGAATGGCATCAAGAGGATGGGGACAGGATTTTCCCAGTGGTGCCTGGCAGAAGGGCAACAGACGCTGACATCAACTGAAACTAGAGAGGTTCATCATGGTTAGGAAGGGAAAAAAAAAGAGAATAATTAAGCACTGTAGCAGATGCCAGAGAGACTGTGAGATCTCTGTCCTTGGAGGTTTTCTAAGTCTGACTGGACAAAGCTCTGTGCACCAGGGTCTGAATTCATTCTTGACACCACTCCAAGTAGAAATTCGGATTAGAAGCTACCCCTGTCCCTGCAAACTACAATGATTCTATGGTCTCTGTGACCTAGGAGTTAGTATTGTTTTACATACTGCTTTATGTGGATGGAGTAGCTACACGTACAAGTGAATTCCTGATGAATCCAGAGGGCTCACACTCTCCAGCTGTCAGGTTACACATATGCTAGGAAAGCAGTGTATTGCAGCAGCTATATTACTCCACAGCAGATGGTCTGTACAAGCTATGAACACTGTGACAAAAGCCTCAGAGCATAGCATATTGTTCTCTTTTATCTGGCAGTCAGGATAAAAAGCAAAGTAGTGCAAAGTGCATGCTCAAAACCAAGCAATGAATAAACCCGTGGCCAGGTCTCTATAGAGACATCTATTTTGGTGTCTAATTCCTCATAACATGCTGGAAAAGATTAGTCTGTGTGGGGGGCAGTACAATTGAGGTCAAATTTGTTTAACTGAGTTTTAACTGCATTTTGATTAAATTAAAATACTTTCAGATAACCACTGCGATGACTGTAATATGATTAATGATTCTTATAAAAATAAACTGATCTAATTTATTCATAGTATGCCCAGTTAGACCTGTAGGATTTGATTCATTATTTTTCAGATAAATATTATTCTTGGAATCGATGTTCTGAATTAATTGCTGCCAATTCCTGATGTAATTTCCCAAGGAGCTTTTCATAATGCACTCAGCAATCCATTCTGCAACTGCTCAGTCCAGCCCTGAAGCTGGGAAGACCCTCACTGTGACACTGTCAAATTGCCGAAATAGCGATGGTCTTCCCTGGCTGACCGCATTATTTGCCATTCTGATTTCTCATGCAATAATTGGCTTTGCTTTGGAAATATTTAGACATCTGGCCTTTCCACAGCAGCTCTGCAGAACTACAGAAGGCCAATATGCAGCTTCCGGCTTTCATTTGTGCTTGTTATTACAGCACAGGCACGGACAAAGACAGGACAGAAGCTCAAACAAAGCCTAAATATTGAAATAGTTGGCAAAGAGTCTGCACTCTGAAACAGTGTAAAATCCCCCTACAGCAACAACAGCCTTTTCTGCTAACAGACCCAGCCACCAGATCCCTTCCAACCCAAACAATTCTATGATTCTAAGATTCTATGTGTCCACAGAGATACACATTGGCAACTGTCAAACCCAAATCATTTTTATTCCCTTTCCTTTCAACTGTCTAGCACTCCAACCTAGCCAGTGACTAAATAATGAAACTTTCTGGAGATTGTCCTGATTTCAGCTAGGACAGAGTTAATTTTTTTTCTAGTGGTTGCTATATTTCAGATTTGGTATGAGAAGGATGTCAGTAAACCATATTGTTTTGGTTGTTGCCAGGTGTTGTTTATATTTTTCAAGGACTTTTTTCAGTTTCCCATAGCAGCTGAAAAGGAGCCTTGACAGAACAATGCAATAGCCAATGGAATATTCCATGTCACAGAGACCACGGTCAGTATAGAAAGGGGGGTTGGCCAAGGTGGGGGGGTGGGAGCAGAAAACCACGAACACTGCTCAGGAAAGTGACAATCCATTGGGTGGTCAGAGCGACTTGTGTCGTTATTATTATTATTACTGTTACTTTTCTATTATTGTTCTAATAAGCTGTTCTTATCTCAACCCAGGAGGTTTTTGGTTTTTTCCTTTTCCCTTCCGTTTCTCCCTCTTCTCCCCAGCCTTCCTTGGGGAAGGAGGGGTGATTGAGTGGCTGCATGGTTCTAATTGCTATCTGGGGTTAAACCCCAGGAATAAAAAGATTTGAGCATGTTCAAACAAACTCCCTTGAAGCACACAGAATTCAATACTTTCCTCTCCCCACTGGTAAGTAGTCTTTACGCATACACAGATTTACAGAGTTTAATTCCAATGCCCAGTCAATAGAGTCTTTCAGGCATTAACACTGTTGGGCTAACCTTAATACTCAATAGCCAGGATGGTTACAAGCCTAGAAGAAGACCTCTTTTTTAAAATGCTTTGAGCAGCATGCAGTTTGGTATTCAACTGCAAGCTCCCATACGGCCTTTCTTGGCAAATTTTAGATTTTGGCATAGCAAGATGACACTGATATAACTACAAGAGAGTCTATAAACAAATACACAAAAATATATATGAAGGGGTTAGATTCTAACTGCGGACACAGCACCAGTGTGAAGCTGGACTGTCAGAAGCAATGCTCTAGGAATAGTTCTCAGAAGCAGAGTATTTTGCAGCCACTCCCTGAATTGACATTCCTCTCCCTATCCTTTGTCCCTTGTTTCTTTAATAATTGGGTAAAATGAATTAACAGTGATTTCAAAGTAGGATGTTCATTTACTTACTGTAGTTACTGCAACTAAATCTCTGTATGGGGGAAAACAAACAGTATCAGATTTTGCTACTGAATGAGAAAATTTATTATACGTTTAAGGAAAATTTGCAGACTAGAGTCAAATGAGAGATCTTTTGTAGGTTTCCTCATGCCTGGTACTGATGGGAAATATCACCTAGATATTTCTAATACAATTACTACACCCATATAATTAGTGCAATAAATACACAAGCCTGTCAAGATGATAGTCTAATGCACTTGCCTCACTGCTATTTTATAGTGAATTCACAGTATTTTTGGCAGCTGTTTGAGTGCCAATCAATCTAAAAGGTTAACAACAAAAAAGCAATCACTCTCAAAATAAAAGACTCCAACTGTGAATCCCTACTTAAAGAAAATCTCAGTCCCCTTATAACACTAAAGGCTAGGTTTCACTTTGATTTCACACTAACTTTATGAACTACGGGTGCTTGTGTACAGACTCCAGTGCTAACAACCATGGTGTCCACGTGCTGGTGGAAACTCTGGTGGGAATTTCCATGCTTTTGGGTGTGGTGCTGAAAATGCACACAATGACTTCCCAAGGGAGTACCGCTGCTTTGTAGCGGGACTTTTCCAAGTCTGAAGGCTCCAGTCCCTTCTGATGACTTTTTTCAGGCCTTGGGGCATGCAACCATGAGAGGTCACTGATAAACCCAGCAAAAGGTAACACTGAGATTCTCTTCTGCCTGCAGCTGGTAGTAGATGAAGTGGTTGCAACTGTCTTGCCGCAAGTTACCACTGCTCCCATGGGCACTGCCTAATACCTCATGGTCTAGAAAGCTGATTAACCCCAGCAGCTGCTCTTTACTATCACGACAAACACAACGTGAAGCTGCTTCAGTGTTGCCTTGCAAAAGAAATGAGAATGGCTGCTGTGGACAGGAGGCAGATAAAACTCCTGACTGTATGCAGAGTTAGATGAAGGGTGCATTAATTTACGCTGTATCAATTACTGCAAACTGGAATCTAAGTACTGGCTCACAACTCCAGAGACGTGCTTGCAGTTGGTTCGGCCTTCCCAAAAGGGGCACAGGCGTTCTCTGCTCACGCACTTCACAGAGAAAGCGAATGGGAGCTCTGCGTAAAGGTGTGTGGAATGGAGACCAGTCAACTCAATGGAAAATCTCACCCTAAACATTACATCCGAGGACACCTCACACTAATTCATGCCCATTTAATGTCAATGGCCAGTGATAAATGCCTGCTTTCGAAACATTCTTCTGGGATAGGTAATTCGTTGTGAAGGATGCTGCTTTTCACTAAGGGTAAGGGGGGAGCTCTTCATGTTACCACCTGCCAGTCACTCTCTTCTTTCCCTCATCTCTGCGTTACCAGTGTGTACTCCATTTGATCCAAAGCCCCTCCAGACAGTGCTGTCCTTCTGGAGTCCTTCTGCACATCTACCTAAGCAACAGCTCCTCCCAACCACTGTCACAAGCTAAAAATCTTGCCTCCTCCTGTATCTTCGTCACAGCACATCTACTGGTGTCCAATCTCACAGGCAGCCACCTGAAGTGCTGTCCTCTGCATACTTCCTCCTGGTTCAGCACAGCCAACACAAGGTGCTTTCTCCACCTTCAGGGCCTTCTGCAAGCCACACAGAACGACTGCTCCTGTCACTTCTCATTTGGTTTTGGAAAGTCAGCTCTCGCCTCCCACAGGTCTGAAACATAGCTTCTGCTATGAACGTGCTGCTTTCTGGCAAACAGTTTCATTACTTGCTTCCTTATACCATCAGTTCTTTGGGGTGAAAACCACCTCCATACTCTTTATCTGCCATCGGTCCTAATATCTGGATAGGACTTGTAAAAATTATGATAATGCTAATAATTGTGGGCATCCTTATATAATGTACAGGTATCTAAGACAGTGGGATGACCCAGGCAAAGGGGTGTAGGCACCTCTTGCAAGTTAGTCCAGAGACTGAATGCACTGATTTAGCACGAGCAGTGACTGAAGCAAGTATTTGCCTTGATGTTTGCCAGAGAAAGAACAGAGACTTTTACCAAAAGTAACTAGACAAACCATAGTAACATGCAATAGGGATTTTTTTTTTGGTTGTTGAAGAGGTGAAACACATATAACGTGAGGTGAAAACACACAGACATGTACAATGGTGTCGAGTCCATAACAGTCAGGGTCCTTGAAGCTTTTGAACTGTGTGTAGTGAGAAAATTCACTCAGGGGTGAGATCTCATCCTAAGATGTTTGACTCTCCAAGCAGGTTCTTAGCCTTAGGCCTCTGCCTGAGGGTCTTCACACAGTGCAAGGCTTGAAGGTGTTACTTTCCCAGTTTGACAGGCATATTATCCTGTTGTTCAACATCTTTCTTGCTTAGCTTTTTCCTCTTTTTTCTCTTTATGGTAGTTTTTCTCAGGTCTCAAGGCTGTACTTCTTCCATGACCAATAACTGTCTACTAGTGACTTTTTAATAGCGTTGGGGATGCTCATTCAGCCCACACCCATGTTTTCAAAGCCTTTGCTATTGCTTTAAGCTCAAACTGCACATAGAAACACGAGACACTGTTACAAAGCTTCTTTTCATAAAGCAGTATCTCACAAGAAGTCAACAAGCACAATAGACCTTGGCCCTCATGAAGTTAATGTCAGGGCTGTGGTCTGTTACCATTGTCAGCAAAACTGCTTTTACTGGGCCCCCACCAGCTGAGAGAATTGGGTCCTTGCACATTTGCTGTAAATAAGCTTGCATCAGACCCATTTGCTGTCTCTGCTATCAGATTCTCCTCGCGTTAAATGTAACATTACTGAGGGAGACCTAGGAGGTCTCAGACTCCAGCTGCTAGCTGCCAT
>BJBW01003766.1:23893-63652 GCA_004320125.1 Scolopax mira | reverse complement strand
CCTCCATCTGGGAGACAGCAGTTACTGGGAATCACAGACAACCAAAAAGGACACAGCCACAGTTGTGTGAAGTTGGTGTAACTGCACCAGGGAGATCAAGATATTTGTAAACAAAAATACAAGAGTTCTGAAAAACAAAAAGTAATCGCTGTATGCATTTGTCATTAAAATTTCTTTCTAACTTTTGGGCTTCATTTCACATCTCTTTCAAATAAATGTAAGTTTTCCTGTTTGCATAGTAGAGGTTTGCACGCTCACCGAGTCAGCATACAACTGTTGTAAATGACATTGGTAAGTGTGATACTCCAGACTGAACACAGAGCAATTACCCAAAATACTTCAGACATAAATTAAAAAATACCTAAGCACTTGCTGTCAAGGAAAAGCACTGTGAAGTTGAAAGACTAGAGTAGTCTGGGAAAAAAAAAAAAAAAAAAAGAAGTCAAATCTGCAACTGATGGGAGGCAGCCTGAAGAAAGACCTGGAGAGTCAAGCTCTGATGTAACTTATTTTAAGGACTTGAGGGGGCTGAGCTAGAGGAAACACAAAGAACTTGTTTATTTAATTTAGGCCCCATACAGTGAGTTGTCCTAAGTTGCAGTACCACTCAACAGGGAAAAACAATCAACAAAAATACAGTGGGGTTTTTTTTTTCTCATCCTATTTACTCAGTTCAAATAAGCAGTAGGAAAAACTTCACCCTTAGCAGTTCACAGCCTTTGGAGTCAATTCCCAGTTATGCTGAGACTTTTAGAAGCCCTCACAGCAGAGCTAAACAGCCACCAGGTAAATAAACCCTCGTCCCACCACAAACTGGGCAGAACTGTTTCATACTATAACCAGCAACCACAAATATCAGAATGAGTAGTTTACATTTAACATATTCTGAGCAGAAAAGAGAAGTGAAACTGACACAACCCCTCAGCATGAGCTAAGTTCATTTGCATGTGAAGCACAGTGTTTACATATGCTGGATTGCTGAATGAAAAGTTTTTTTAAAAATCCCTTTTATTTTATCTGCGAAGTACAGAATTAGATCTGCTGTCAGGCAACAGTGAAAGTGAACAAGCAACCTATTTTAAGTTGTAACCACCCATGCAAAAAATAGACAGATTTGATCTCATGGCTTTTTTTTTTTTTTTTTTTAATGGCTCTCCATGCAACGCAAGCAAGTTATTCTGTGCTGCCAAGAATGCTGGATTCTGCTAGCAACAGTCAGCAGTCTCTTTTTTGTTGCGAAAGCCGTTAAAGAGGCTTTGGCTGTCTAGCAGCTGTGTGTCAGAGCCTGAGCTGGATGATGATGATGACAGCAGCAGCAGCACTGCCAGCTGCGCGTGCAACACGTACACGTTCATAAACTCCTGCAGGGAGAGGTGTCTCCCACTTTCCCTTGGTATGGCAATGCAGCCTGCTGGCCCCTGCTTCGCTGCGCTGCCGGCAAGAAGTTGTTTTGAAGCCAAGCTTACTGTAAGAACGAGTTAAAAGATGGGTTTTTTTCGTTACAAACATTACACTGTGACAACGTGGCAGCGCAGAACCTCTCAAGGCATTACACAACACTAGGAAATTTTGGATTTGATTATGTTACAGTATTAATCCTGCCTAACACCAGTACTCCCGTTTTGCAGAAAGACAGCCTGTATTACAAGGAAAATGCACACGGAAATCCCACCTGTATTGGTGGAAGAGGTTATAAGAAGCTTGGGCAGGGGCCTCTCTCACAGGATCACAGAAAGATACGGGGCTGGAAGGAATCTCTGGAAATCACCTAGTCCAACTCTTCGCCAGTGTAACTGGCTCAGCTTTAAAGGTTCTTTGTAGCAGGGCTCTCTCTCTTCACCACCTAACGAGCACTGGGGGAAACAGTGGTTAATAACTCATCAGAGGCAAGCACTGACTACTGAAACCAGCAGCGTCGGACCCAAGGCACTTCGTTGTGCCACCCACTGCACCAGTTTCTGCGATAAGCGACCAACCTCCCGCTCTCCCTGCCCGCACGCGTGGGGCGGAGGTCACATAGCACAGGTGATACGGAGCCCAGGAAAGCCACAGAAACAAAGTTTGCCCGTACAGCGGACAAACAAAGTCTTGCCTTGCTCTAAACGTTAGTTATAAAGGTCGGGATGCCTAGAGAACTAAACTGCTGCAGTGTGTGCATCGGGCGGCCTGTCGCGATTTGGAGGTGACATTCGGTCTCCAGCGAGCTTGCCTTAGGTGTAACAACAGTACGTTGTTATCGACTTCTTGGAGGAAAGCCGTGCTGTGGCGACAGGGAACCCGCTTTCCTCAGGTGCCACCTGAGGTCCCAGCGCACCAGCCGGTGCCCACGACGAAGGTGCCCGCCCCCCCCCCCCGCGCCGCGCCGCGCCTGCCGGGGGGAGGACACCCCTCCTGCCCAGGGAGGAACCCCTCCTCAGCGAACCCGCACCCCCCTGCAGGAGAAGGGCTGCGACCTCCCGCTCCCCTAGAACCACGCACGTATGTACGAGTAAATGTACGCGATGACTTACACGGGCGGTACATACACCCGCACCTCCGTCCCTCCCGCCCGCCCCGCCTCAGGCCCTCCTGCGCACGGAGCCCGCCGCGCGCCAACCCCCCTCGCGCCTGCGCCTCCCGTGGCGCGGCCGCGCATGCGCACCGGTGACCTAACCCCTCCCCTCCGCGGCGGGCGGGAGAGGAGCACGGCGGCCGCCGGCCCGGCCCGGCCCCGCTGCCGTCGCTCTTCCCTCCCTCTCCCCTCCCCCCCGCCGTGGCCTGGACTGGGCGCTGTCCCCGCTCCGCCCGCCGCACAGCGAATGCGAGTGGCGCCCCGGGGCTGCGCGGCACCGGGCGAGCTGTTGCTCCTCCTCCGCCTCCTCCCCCCGCTTCTTCTCCTCCTCCTCCTCCTCCTCCTTCTTCCTCCTCCTCTTCCTCTCGCTGCTCTCTCTCCTCTTCCCCGCCAGTCCCGCTACGCTGCGAGGGACGCGGCGGCCGGAGCGCGACGGCGAGGGGCGGCCTGTAGCTGCGGCCATGCAAATCACACTGAAGACGCTGCAGCAGCAGACCTTCCGCATCGACATTGACCCCGAGGAGACGGTGCGGGCCCGCGCGGCGGCGGCGGCGGCGGCGGCAGGGCCGCGCTCCTTCCCCTCCCGGGCTCCGGCCTCCCTCCCCCTTCCCGGCGGGAGCGAGCGCCGCCCGGGCCGTGGGGAGAGCTGGGCCGGGAGCGAGGCGGGGGGGCGGCAGGGACAGGAGGGACCGCTTCGCCGGTGGAGGGAAGGGATCGCCGGCCCCTCCGTGAGGGCCTGGGCCGGGTCGTGTGGGGGTGATGTGGGCGCTCGGGAGGAGTGGGGGGGGAAAGGGGAGGAGAGTGGTGATCTCCGGCGGGAGGGGGCAGAGGAGCGGGGCGCTTGGGCGGAGGGGGGGGGCAGAGTTGATGCGGGGCCTTGGCGGGGGGCCGTGGGGCTGATCTCGAAGCCCCACGAGGGGCGAGAGGTCTCGTGTGGGGAAAGAGTTGACCGTTCGTGGCTGGAGGAAAGTGGGGGGCTGTGGTCCCCCCCCGGGTGGTCTTCCTGCCTTGTTTTGGAGAAGAATGCCCAGAAGGCGGAAGGGAGAACGGCTCCCCTTGTACTCTGGAGGAGAGGAGCGAGAGGGCTATGGGAACCTAAAGTTTTTCCTTTCAGGAACATACGTGCACGGAGCAGTGGATTAGTGAGTAATGGGGCAAAGTAGCGATCTGTGCTGGCTCTTGGGGGGGGGGGGGGTGTTCGTGCAGTAGAAGAAAAATTGTGGAGCTTGCTCTTTACAGATTCGCCGCTAGAAAGGAACTATGGGGGGATTGTAGGGCTCTTCCGCAGGAGCGTGTTCTGGAGAGGAGCTCGCAAGTGTTGGCTTAGATGCACCCCTGTACACTCAGACAAGTGTAAATCAGGACTCTGATTAAGGTGGGTGATGCCAGGAAGGCTTTACTGTTTTTGCCCACAGTGTGAGCCATCATCAGCCTGCACTTAGGAGGTGAGGGAGGACATGTGAGATTCTGCTGACCAACGGGAGAGTGAATGTTGGTGTCTCCTGTAGAGCAGGCCTTTGGGTGTGTAGTAAGGTTTGTAATAGACTTAGTCTCCCTTACTGGCATGTTGCACTTGTAAGACTGAGAGGGAAGAGGGGTCGGGGTTTTGCTTGCAGGCAGATGTATTCTGTTGGCACATGGGAGCCTGCTGAAAAATTCTCTGGGAAATGCAGCGTTTTGAGATGAGAAGTGAGCTTGCAGGCTTGGAAGTTGCCTTGTCACTTGGCTGAGCATGGATGGTTGCCTCTTATAGCCAAGTCGAGACATCCTTGTGGCTGCCTTTTGAAAGGTTGGGGGAGTTTAGCATCTGACAGTGTGTCTGCAGCAGCCTTTCATGTGACATCTGGGCAGTGAAACTCTGGCATATTACATCTGCTTTTATAGAGTCAGTTGGTTTACTCTTTTCCACTTCCATCCTAAGAAAAATATAGGGTGGTAGTTAAAGTCAGATTAAGAGTTCTTTCGATTGAACTTTGCCAAGGAAGATTGGCAAATGTCTTACCTGAAGCATGTGTTAGAAACTTTCAAACCTTCAAGCATTAGACTTTACTTGTTACCGAGAAAAGCTCTTTTTTCATCTTTTTTCTGTTCTCTGTATTTATCAGGGTCCTGGGAAATAAAATCAAGGAGAGGACTGAAGGAGTGTTGCTAGTCAAAACCCTCACCAGCATATGAGAAAGCAAAATGCATTAACTAGAAGTTGGATTGTGGGAAAATTAGACTGCACTCTGTTTGTAAATGCAGTTGCTACAGTAGGTCAATAACTGAAACAAGAATGCTACTTTTGAGCATAATAGTTCTGGTTTTGGCTAGGAATGGCTGGTAAGATAGAGGAAATATGGGTAGGATTTGAGGAGAACTTTTTTTTATCGTGAGGATGGTGAAGCCTCAGTATTATTAGCCATAGAGGTGTGAAGGTGAAAAATGTATTTAAATTTCCTTGGTCTACTATTTAGAAAATTATGAAGAAGTTCTTATTGGAAGTGTTATAAATCATGTAACTCAATAAAGAGAGGAACACTTTTCAGACTTCAGTTAGAAACCAAATCTGACAAAATTGGAAAATGATTTAAAATGTAGGCTGTGTAGCAAGTATTTCACAAAACTGTATTTGAAATTTCTCAGTCTGATTTTGAAAAATACTAATTTCAGCTAAGTGCATTGGTTTCTTGGATAAATTTTCTAATGTCTTGAAACAAGTGTGTTTGCTTTGTGGAGTTCAGGAAAGATTACTTTTAGTCTTTGAACTATATCTGTGTGTTTCTCCGCGAGAGGTAGGCTTGTTTACTTGGAGCTGTGCCCTGTACTGTGACAAGGCCAAAAATTGTCTAGTTGTGATAGGCCTAGGAGACTTGTTGCTCTAAAACTGGGTTCTGGTTCTCTAAAACTGGTTTCTGTTTCTAGCAATTTCTCCTCTTAATCTCAGTACAAAATTAATCTGAAGAGTCTTGGTGTTACAGTGCAAGGTGGTATTCTGACAAGAGTTTAGGCTTCTAACTGAAAGCTGTCATGAATAAAAAGGAATATTTAAACAACCCTTCCAGAATTTGAAGCAATACACTTTATAATAACTAATTAGACTTGTTACAGTTTCTTGATTGATTTTTGTTGTTGTTTTCAGCTTAACCAGACGATTTAAAGTTCAAAGAATGCTTTATATATTGTGACTTTAGTTTTGGCTCAGTATTCTTATTTGTGAAAGTGCTCGGTGAAGACAGTTAAATATTTTGACTGACTAAAAAAAAAAAGATTTAGCCTCAGGCCCTATTGTTTGAGAAGACTTATTATCAAGTGGAGGAATTTTTTTCAAGCATGCATGTTTCTGTTAAGTTTTGGGGGAAAAACTTGGAGTGGAGTGCATGGGAATCAATGTTGTACTCCCCATTCCGAGTGGGGCTGTTCAACACTTGAGCATTCAGATGTAACTAGGATAAAGGAAAGCAAACACAAACTGCTTCTTGTGTTGAGTATCTGAGAGAGTAAATGCATTAAACATTGTGTTAGGAACCAAATAAGAAGCCCTGTCTGAAGCTGATAGGAGGCATGTGTGGCCACATCTCTTGTCTGAGGTGACAGTGATGACATTGTAGGCATCTAAATCTAGTGCTTCTGTTATGGTTATCACTATGTAGACATGAAATAGGCTTGTAAAAAATCTCAACAGATGTTCTTAACTTTCTTTGGAAGTGAAATACCAGTTGAAAATAAGTCTGCCCTGTTTCTTTTACAGCTCCCCTGTGCTGTTAATGTAAAAGCCTGATTGCCAAAATGTAGAGAAGTGCAAGGAACATTCAGGTTGTCAGTAGTATTTTGGCTGCAGTCTCTCTGTCACATAATATGGGCTTTCACATTTCACTGTTCTGCCACAGTGAACACCCAAGAAATGCCTGCTTGTTACACAGCATCAACCAGACACTTAGCTGTGGAAGCCTGAGCTTCTGTATGTTCTGGTGCATTTTTAATATGTTTATGTGTAATTTTTTATTGTGTGTATGGGGATTTTTGGATGCTACTGTTAAGTTCCTTTGGTGCTGGAAACTCCTGGGTTTTAAGTTTAGAAATTTAGGCTAGATACCAACTGAAGCTGTATTAAGTTTGTGGGGAGTATGCTTCAGCAAAAATGAAGCAGGATCCAAAGGGTATGTAATGAGGAAAAAGTGAGTTTTGGCATATTTTTCATTTTTCCTGATAAAACGGGAAGGAAAGAAAAAAAAAAAAAGAGATACTACTTTCATTATTCAAAAGACAGTGTCATAGCAAAGAATTTGTACTTCCTGATTTGTAGGGGGGTATAAAAAACATTTTGGCTTTGTACCAACAATGAAGTAGGTGGTACATATGAGGGGGGTACTTTTTAATATTAACCTAGGCAGTGCCTATGATAAAATGGCAAGCTGCTTTAGTTCTCTTCAGAGAGTGCAATGATAAATTTCTGAACTAGTGCAGACTGTTGTCTGAATGGATAGAGTACTAACTTTAGAAACAGTTCTGCAAGAGCCAGAGCATATTGCTGGGTGAAATGGAAAAATCTGCCTTTGAGGCTTGTAGCCTATGAGGAAGTGTGAACAACCTCCTTCCTACATGTTTAAGTGTAGGTTAATCCTGCAGCAGTTGCTGATAAGGAGGATTGGTTTTATATTTCCATGAGGGTTTATAATGTTAGTGCGTAGAACAAAAGTGCTGTCAAGGTCCCGTTCAAATCCAGAAATATGCTTCTAGGTTTAAAAAAGTCTTTCTGTCTCAAGTCCTGATGGTTTTCTCTAATTCTTTGATTTTACAGTAGGTGTCTGTCTCCTCTTCTAGAGAATTGTTAACGTTGCTCTTGTATCTCATAGGATTTTATTGGTCTATACTTGCATAGTCAGAGGAGGTGTGACTTTGAAGGGCTTGTACTTGCTGCTTCAGGTTTGATAGATGACTCTGCAAAAATGGAAGCTTTGGAGATTACCGGAATAAGAGTGTCGGGGGGAATTTGTATTTTTTTCGTTATTCTAGCATTTTCAATTTCTGTTCTCTGATAATTCACGTCTATTTGATTAACTGCCGGGGGTTTTATTGCTCATGCTTTTCTTCAGTAGCTGGTCTTTTTCATTGTTTCCTGGCTAGAGTTAGAATTTTCAAGTGAGGGAAGTCATTCTAATTCTTGGCTGAAGAAGGTTAGGCTTTCGCATACTCGGGAATTTTTTCCTTACATTCTAGTGAATGTTCTACTATAATTTCCAAAGAATTTGGGGGAGAATGACACATAATTCTTTAAACTTAATAAAAGAAGATTTAAGGTAGCATGAATTACAAATACAGCTAATCATATTAGAATATATTTTTACATGTTAGCCATTTTTTTCAAATGCATTGGCTCTATGGCCATAATTTTACAACTGTTGTATTTGGAATGCTCTTATCCGGTTAAGCTATCAGCAATAAAAAGTTACTTTTGTACTTAATAAGTTGATGATATTTTGTGCTGTATTTCTCAAAATTCCAACTTTCTTGGACTACCTTTCCCAAGGTGGCCAATAATTTAAATATACAGGTTGTATGCACTTATGAATAGCTTTCTACATAATTGTGTCTCATATTTAAAGTCTATTTTGCAGGTATGATTGGTAAGTGAAGATATCTGTCCTTGATATGGGCAGTGACAGGCTGGAAGGTGGAACTAAAGGGACGTGGAGAGTACATGTTAATTAAAGAATAATATGAGCAGATGACCATGCTACTGTGCCCATGTGCATCAATGGCGTGTTTACTGGCAAATCTTTTTTAAAAGTATTAATTTTATTTCTGAAACATAGAAAGTACTTTCCTGAAGATAAATCTATAGGGCTATGTAAACTTGCAAGACTGAAGGATATGGCTGCTAATGTCTTCTCCCACCAAGGTGGGAGAATCTTTGGCCACTGCTCCAGATGGTTTGCTTGAGTGAAGCAGAGTCGTTGAAACAGAACAATTTTTATTTTACAGCATATGGTGAAGTGCTGCATGTCTTTTTTAGGCCCTGTAAAGACCAGACAGGAGGCCTCAGCAGCTCTCCTGTCCATGCTGCCCTGCAGGGAGCATCGAATGAGCATGAGAAACGAAGAGGAAAGGGCTTATGGCTGCTCTAAGCACACAAAATCAGTGTGGTCTGAAGACTAACTGACTCTAGTTCTCTCTATCATTCCCAGTGTTTTCGTGTCAGAGGCTCAGGGAAAGCAACACAATCGGGGCTGAAATCCTTAGTCCCCTCTCCCCCTGAACTTGGAAGTCTGAGCTTCACAGCTTGTATTTCTGACATCTTTTATTTGGTTATCTAAATGAAGACTGTTAATGCCTATCTGAATAAAACTTGTTTTTCCCTTCCAACTGGTTTGTCAGTATGCAGTATTGGGAAAGGTTTTTTTTAAGTATCTTTTTATAATTACTTAAAATATCTTGTCAATTTTGTTCATACTCAAACCACTCTATTGCTGTTACGCTCGTTGTGAATCCGTTTGTAAAACCTGGCTACTTAATGGTAGTGGAGGTTTGTTTATGCTAATCAACATGGCCATGCAAGAGTTACCACTCATAGAATATATGCTAGCTTCTTGAAACAAGCCCTTGCAGGTTCATAGGGTGTACTCGGAACTGTCAGTAGGCATATCTTTCTGCGTTGTTTTTTTTTTGAAAGGTGCAGGTAGCTGAGCTTCCCCCCCACTGTTGTTTAAAGCTCTGCTTTATGTTGAAGTCTATGTGTTCATGTGTTAGTACACAGCTGCATGTATGCAGCTCTTTTAGCTGCTATTTAGCATCAGAAAAGTGGTCCTCCTGTCACCTCTTTTAAACACGGCTTAGATCAATTTTAAAATGCAGAGTGCAAGTGTGTAGAGGCCAACTTTGACATCAGAAATTCTGGGCAATGTATAACAGCAACTTCTAGGCTGATAAATGTCACCTCGGCGTAGATCCGCTCAATTTTGGAGAGGAAATTAGAAAGGCAATGGTAATTGAAAAAAGAAAATATCAGAGCTAAATTTGGATTTGTACCTTGCCAAATCTGGACTACTAATCTTCCAGACCATGCTGCTTCTTTCTTTGTATACAAACTTCAGTACATTCAGATAGTAAATACAGAAGCTTCTGAATGCTTTATACTGTCTGTGAGGCTATTTTTAAACATTGGAATAATTTTAAATGCCTTGTTTACTGGAGTACAAATGTGGGTTTTTTTTTTTTTTTCCAGTCATTCACTAACTTTGTAACCTGACTGGATTCACAAGACTCTTCCTCTTCTATAGTTCTTCTCAGTTACTGTAACTTTATGCCTTTGGGACCAGAAGTCAAGCAGTAATCTGTTCAAGCAACCATCGGGATGGTCTCCTAACGAAATAGGAGTGTCCTTCTTAGGAAGACAATATTAGAAATTACTGTCAGCAAAAGCTACTTGTGTTATTTGTAGAAAGAAGTAGCTAGAACCAAAAGTGTTCTTATCAGTGAAGCTACTGTAAAGCATCTAAGTAGTTTCTTATCCTTTGGATATTTCAATAGTCAGCACAATCTATGCTTTTAATCTGTTGTTGATCATGGAGTTTGATTAAGGGTAGTAAAACCTGTAAGAACTGGTCTGTTTGTTGCTTCATTATCTGGTCTATTGTTTGATAGAACTGCATTGACATCACCTGACTGTCAGTAGTGTCTGTATGGCAGTATACTCTCTGCTAAATGTGTTTTCAAGGGCAGGGGGAGGGAAAACTTGGGAATATTCTGTTCTAAACAGAAGTGTTTAGGCTATCACATCTTCTCCTTCAAGGAGGAAGAGAGCAAACCCCGAAGTCCCAAGGACTCAAGACTTTGGTCCTTGTCTAAACAATTATTTTTCCTGCAGTCTATGAGAAACCTGTGAGTCTATTACAGAAAAGATGGACATTGGTAGGGACTTATAAGGTAGATTAAAAAAACCTCGCTGCTTAGAGTTTCTTCTCAAAAAAGCTTAACTGTAGGTTGGTTGGCAGTTAGTCTTGGAGTACATCTATTTGTAGTCCTTTTACTAATTTGATAAGAATGCGATGATTTTGAGTACAAATCAATAGAAACATGATGGAATCGAAGAACACAAAGTTTAACATTTGTACTTGGCTGCCTGACTTGGGGTCAGTTTTCTGCAAATGGCTGTCATAGGTTAATGACTTGGATTCATTAAAAGATGAAGTCCTGAAGCTCATAGATTCTGGAACATTCAGTAAGCATAGTGATGCTGCAGCACTGTATTTGTGCTGGCTGCCTGTTCCCAAGGGGAGTGAATTTCTACCAGAGCAGGTGCAGGAAAGAGGTGGTAAGGAGGGTATGGAAGACTGAGACTCCCTTGTGAAAGGAAACTGAAGGGCCTTGGCTAGCTTAGCTCACAGGCTGGGAGAAAGATTTGATAATGCATTATAAATATTTTAGTGGTAAGCACCATGAAATGTGGGAAGACTATTCATGATTGAATTCACCGTAAGAACAAATGCGTATTAATAGTCCATGAATTAATCTGCACTGGAAATTAGGAAAAAGCTTCCAATACAAGAATAAACTTTGTAGCAGCCTTGTTGTAGAAGTAGCAAACTAGCTTAATCTTTAGGTGAAAGTGAACCAGATTCCTCATGGGGATTGTAGTATGGAAGGCAGGTATGTGGCTTGATGTCTGAAAGGGTCCTTTTCAGTTTTATATTCAGTTTCTCTATAGATCTGAAGAAATTCAGAAATATATTTTGCCTGTGTTACAGAGCCTGTGTAATTATAAATTAAAATCGATGGAAGTATACTGTTCACTTTTTTTTTTTGTTATGGGATGTTTCTTTAAATAATCAGATTTTTTTTTCCCCTTTTCTGTTTCAGTATAGCGTATAAGGTATGAGAAATGGAAATTGGTGTGTGAAAGTGAAGGAAGGGAGTTTGCTTCATGTACTGAGTGAGCTGTGGGAACTACTTGCCTTGATGGAACCCAGCATTCCCTGCTTGCTTAGCTGGCTACAATAAATGGAGGGAACAGCTGGGCAACTCAGCACTAGCATTTTTGAGATGCCCAGCTAGGATGCAGTTATGCACTGATATTTCTTTGGAAGACCTCAGTTTTTCAGCTAGGAGTTACTCAGATCTGACTCTTAATTAAACAACTTGCATGGCATCCATTCTTGAGGACATTTTGTTCAGTACAGTCTCTGAATAGTAGGGAGAGTTTCACATCTAAATTTATAGGGGGCAGAAGAAAATTGTCTTGTAAGTTACCAACTTTAGTGTGTAAGTGTGCTGCTTCTGAATCTTTAGCGTGTTCGCAGATGAATTGATGCTCATTCTTAAAGCTGTTGTCATAAAGTATAGGTTCCATTTAATCTGCTGCGAAATTCATTAGGGCAGGAGAAAAGTGAGATTCTCTGAGGATTGAAATATATTTTGAACTCCGATCAGATAAATAAAGCTAGGTAGCCTGAAGATTTGGTTTATGGATCTGTATTTTTGAGAAATATG
The DNA here is from genome assembly GCA_004320125.1 of Scolopax mira. Lineage (NCBI taxonomy): Eukaryota > Metazoa > Chordata > Aves > Charadriiformes > Scolopacidae > Scolopax > Scolopax mira. The sequence goes on along the minus strand of BJBW01003766.1, from coordinate 51,633 downwards.
TCTCATGTTATGGGTGCAGAGGTTGACTGTGAATCTTAAACCTGCTTTCTAAAGTTGACACATCAATGTACTGGGTGTGTTTTCCCAAAATTGATTTTCAGTTAATAACCCTAAACTGGTGGTAATGCTGAAGTCTGGATACTTGGTGACCTAGTTGCTAGAGGCAACATTTAGAATTGTACTGCTTTCAACAGTAGCTGGAAGATACAGTTGCCTTTCTAAAGAGCAATGAGAGTGCTTCTGGGTTGTTTTTTTTTGTTGTTGTTGTTATTGTGTTGGTGGGGTTTTGTTTTGTTTGGGTTTTTTTTTTTTTTTTTCTCGAGAAAGGAACATTTGCAGTTTAGATCTAAATGAAGCTGGTTTGGGCTATGTTTGGACTACTGTATCTGATGTTCGGGCGTGCTCTTATGTATTCTTTTCTGTTGGCAGAATTAAGGGCACTAATCTTCTGGTTAGTGAGTGCTGAGTCGTCAGTCACTCCAGTTAGAACTACAGGAGAATACTTTATGCCCCTAGCATGTTACTGTTAAATTGGGTGTATCTGATGTCATCTGTTTCTTTTTTTTATTCAACCTGATCTAGCTGAAGAAGGTTGCAGAGAACGTTGGACTAGATGTCCTTTAAAGATCCCTTCTAATCCAAACCATTTTATGAATACTGTTTTTCAGACATAGTCATAAGTAATGCATTTTTTGTCAATTCCCATTCCCCTATAGTGTAAACCCCAGTTTGCCTGTGTCTGGAGGGGAATGCCACCTGCCAAGAGGATGAAAATATAGCCCTGTTATTTGTTGCAGAATCATGCAGAAGGTTTTAAAAGAGGGCAGTGTCCCAGGTCCATCAGGAATGATGGTGCTATCAGCAAATTATTATTAAAATGAGTAGTGGTTTGGTCATGCCTGAAGACCTATGGCTGGCAGTGAGCTGCTGTTAGTTTTACTGTGGAAAAGAACTGGGTAGCTGGAGACTGATTCTAGAGCTTTAGGGAGGTGCTGGGATGGCATATGTAACAGAAATACCAAAAGCATGCTTCCTCCATCTGCTGAGGAAAAAAAGAATATGCTTCCTATTTTGGTGTGGTTCTATAGAGGGAAGTCATACGTTGCATTCAGTATCCTTGTCTGGCTAGTGATTTAATCATCTATATCAGGTGTAATCATAGAGAAGAGGTTTGATTCTGCAGCCCTTATTTGCTGGGTCCTGAAGCCTGTTGGAAAAAAAAACTACTCCATTTTATATATCCTGCTGAAAAGATGCAGCTCCATTTTGAGTGTTAAAGGTTGGTTCATCCCTTTTGGTCCAAATGTCTAAACTTGGAAGGGTTAGCCCAGTAAAGAGATTGATAAAGAAACACAGGAATAAAATCTGAGAGGAAGAGGGAGAAAAAGTGAGGATAACAATGAAAGCAAAGGAGATAGGTAGCACAAAGGTCTAGGACATCCTTTACAGAAGAACAGAGTAAAGCCAGGAAGTGTGAGTAGCATGTAAAGTGGATGACAGATTTTAATTATGCTGAGAATCACAAAGCTTAACTTCTCAATAAATATTTACCCTTTAGCACCTGGAAATACTTTTTCAGTGTATTTACTATTCAAGCAATGCTAATAGTGGGCTACAGTTTTAAAAATTAACAAAAAGTAATAATGCTACCAGCTGTCTGTTGCACAAGTAGTTGCCAGTCAGATAAAGCTGTCAGGATAAACACGTTTTCACATGCTTAGCTGATTAAATAGCTTGGTATGTGGACCTCAATTGCAGTGTTTCTTGAAAAAAGCTTATAAATATTTAGGAAAAAAAGAAGCTTTAGAAAATGTTAGTTTGTAGTAATGAGTTTGTAATGCATTAGTTGTCTTTGTTTTACATAATATTGTGAATGTCTCTCATAGAGCAAGATTCAGCGTTTGTATGCAAACAGTTTGTCTTAAAACATGATTTCAAATGCATTGGTAAAGAAATGCTTTTGCAGGAACTTCCTTTATCTCTTCGGGATAGAGTTATGCAGTCTTTCTGGAGAATATGGGCATTCTGATACATGACAATTAATGCAGTGTCATTTGGGGTGTTGTTGCATGTGGTGCTCTGGACTGTATGTCAGTGGCTTGCATAAGCAAGTAAATATGGCAAAATGTGTAGGCTTCAAATTGCTATGCAAAGCTCCAGAAATTACGGGGGAGGGAAAGGAGTTGAAAAATGAACAACTGGACAGTTTGCCCAAGTCTTTGCATATTAAGGCTTCAAGTCATTCCAATGAGTTAAATTGAATGTCATGGTGACCTTACCAAAAACACAGGCATTCCCTGAAGAGTCACTGTGATGAAGAAAGCCGTCAGCTGTGTATAGCATGTGTACCCCCTGCATTCAGAGAAAGAGCAGGGAGGGGAAATGGATTGGTAGATAAAAGCATTTTTTCTCCAAATTCCTCAATCTTTCACTGTGGTGTTTTGTAAACCCGCACCTACAGACTTCTCATGGAGAAATTACTTATCTAATGTGATTAAGCACAAGAGATTATTTGGGAACACAGCGCTCTACAAGTGATTTCAGCAGTGTCTTTGGAAGACTGATGTACTTGACATAATCAGACTATGCCTGAAAACTCCTTTTTAGTATTTAAAACGTAGAACAAAGTGTACTTAATTAAGTTTGTATTGCAAAATACTTTCTTTTTTTTTTCATTAAGACTGTTTCTGTGCTTTAGGTGAAGGCACTGAAAGAGAAGATTGAATCAGAAAGGGGAAAAGATGCTTTTCCAGTAGCTGGCCAAAAACTAATTTATGCAGGTAATGGATATTCTGAAAATACTGTATTTACTGAATTTCCTGTATTTTTTTATGTTCTTCTTTGACTTTGATGTGAATGTTAAGCCTCCTAAAGATTATAAATATTGGAATGCAAACGGATTAAAAAAAAAAAAAGAAACACAAAAGGGAACTCTTAATTTTGAATTGGAATTCTTCAGGTTTTAATTTGTGTCTGATGTTGTCTTTGCTCTTATAGCATAATATGCTAACAGTTTTAGTCCTGGGTAGGGCGTGCTAGATGAAGTAGAAATAGCTTTTGTTACCAGACATCAGGATTTAAGCAGATCACAGCTCATGTTCTGGGTTCACTCTTCTCTTTTGTTCAGCTTGTGCTGTGTATAGTTGAAGTGTTCCTGCTTATACCTCAGAGAATTAAAAATCAGATTATTTCTTTTGTTTTAACAAAAGAAACCACCACCAAATCTTTACTATACAGAAGTACTTTCAGTTCTTTTAAACTGTTATTAGAAACATGTATTATGTGCTAGGAAGAAGCAGGCTAATGTTAAAGACATGAAGTTACTTTATTTGAGCATCTGTACTTCAAAATGTGTTTTAGTAATATTTTTTTTTCTGTTTTCTACCCAAGTAATCCATTCTGTCACTAACACAAAGATCCAGTTTTTCATTCTCACTTCATGTCAGAACTTAAAAATTCCATTCCGCTACCCCCTCCAGTGATTTTTTCCTCTCAAACTGTGCTTGAAATACACTTTGGTAGTCTCTGTACTTATTCAGTGTACTGCTTTGTAAACAGTATTGGTCTTCCACTTCTAACAATCTAAAGCCACTGATTACAATAGAAGTATGCTAATGAAATAGAAGTCAGGAGTCTCTCCGTGTTTGTATGAAATTCTTGTGACTATGGTTCTTAGCAAGTTTTATGTCCCTTGTAGTTCAGTGAAGGTAAAGTACATTAAGAACATGAAGGTAAAGTACATTAAGAACATGAAGGTAAAAGTTGCATATATAATCAAGAAATATGAACAAGGCAGAAGGCCTTGTGCAATATATATAATGGCATTACACTTTTAATGTTATGTTTCTGTGATTAAAAAATCAAAGGTTGTGTAAGATAATATGTGACTTGGGTGATTCAGAAGCCAGAATTTATCTGCAGCATTGTATAATCCTCACAAGCAGTAGGAAATATAGAAAATACAGCTTAGAATAGAAGACGATCCAAAGATTGTTGGAGTTTTTTTCTTGGACAAGAGATATAACAAGACTGTAGTGATGACATTTTTACTTTGATGAAAGTAGTCTTTAGAATTTTCATAGTTTGTAAAGTAGAAGTGGTATCCCAAGATTAGAAGTATTTTGAAAGTACTATTTGTTATTTAAAATGCTTGAAAATTTGTTTTAAAAAAGATGTCATCTGTATTAGGGTAAAATCTATAAACCCTGAGAGTGGTGTGTCCTGAGGTAGGATGTCTGCATATATACATTGTGCAAACTCCTTTCCCAAAGTTCCTCTAAACAAGAAACTTGTAAGTAAACCTGTGTAGGTTCTGAGTCAGATGCTGCACTAGCTGCTACAGGTATTACTACTACTATAGTACATGTAATACATTCTAGATGACCTGCAAGATTGGTGGAGCCAGTAGGGAGTAGGACAGTGCCACCTCATTTGTGTTCCAAGCGCTGTAATGTGTATGCACTGCTTGATTTCTTTACAATCATCAGGATGAGGATGTGTCCTGCTAGTTGCAGCTAAGTGGTGCATTCTGCTGGCACTGAGAATGGTTATGAAAATAACCATTTTCCTCTTGAAACAGGGAAGTGGTCCTTGGCACATCTTCAGAAAATGAATCAATTAAAACTGTAAAATATTTCCTGAAAATTCTGTACTAGAAGTAAGTACTATAAAACTCATTGAAATGCAGACAATGTTCTGATTTGCGGTACTGCCTCTAAGTCAACTTATCCTTAAAAAAAAAAAGTTTGTGTGGTTTAATGTGGTTTTTAGTTTAGAGGCAAATCTATTTTGCCACAGTACTCTCTCTGCTTATGAAACATCCAAAGTGGTAATATAACAAACTAATGTTTCTGGTTTTGTCTGATCATTTTTTTTTCATTATCTCAAGGTGCAGGATGTGGAATGTTTTGAACTTTTATAATGCTTTAGTCTTCTTTTAAGAGCAAATTGTTAAAGTTGCAATGTCACAAACTTGTCTAATGTAGATCACTTGATCTGTTGCAGAGAACTGTAGATAGTTCACTGCATTGAAGGACAAATAAAGAATCATAGAATGATTTTGGTTGAAAAATGATCATCAAGTTCAACCATCTACCCTATTATAAAAAGTTCTCCCCTACACCTTATCCCCCAACACCACATCTGAATGACTCTTAAACACATCCAGGGATGGTGACTCAAACATCTCCCTGGGCAGCCTGTTTCAGTGCCTGACCACTCTTTCCTGATGTTCAATCTAAACCTACCCAGTTGGAGCTTGAAGCCATTCCCTCTCGTTCTGCCACTAATTGCCTGCGAGACGAGACCAGCACCAGCTTCTCTACAGTGTCCTTTCAAGTAGTTGCAGAGAGTGATGAGGTCTCCCCTCAGCCTCCTCTTCCTCAAACAGCCCCAGCTCCTTCAACTGCTCTTTATATAATTTGTTCTCCAGGCTCTCAAGGTCACCTGTTCCGTGACCTTCCCTGGTATCAAGGTTAGACTGACAGGTCTATAGTTTCCTGGATCCTCCTTTTTGCCCTTCTTGTAGATGGGTGTTATATTTGCCACCCTCCAGTCCATTGGGAGGGTTAGCCATCCCTCCAGTTAGCCATGACTTCATGTAAATGATGGAAAGTGGTTTGGTGAGCACGACTGCCAACTCTTTCAGCACTCTTGGGTGTAGCCCATCCGTTCCCATAGATCTGTGTGCATCCAAGCGGCATAGCAGGTCATCTCTTACTCTTTAATTGTGATGCCCTCATTCTTTTGATGCAGGCCTGCATCCTGTGCTGTGATGTTCACAGCACAGGAGCCACAGATGCCTTCTCTACATGATCTGCAGAAGGTCAGAATGGAGTCCAGCTCATTTTTGATCTTGATGAGAGCATCCAACACCATAGGCCAACATTTATTCAAATCCACTTTGTATGTCTGCATATGGGGCTTGTCCCCAGGCTTATCAGGATCCCATCTGTAGATAGCAAACTTCATTCTGCTTCCCCACCATGTCTCCCAGCTCATGCGGCTGGGTGTCCAGGGAACAGCTAGTTGCACTGCTGAAGACCGACACAAAGTAGATGTTGAGCCCCTCATCCATTTCCTCATCCTTTGTGACTATGTTTCCCTCTGCATCCAATAAAGGAGGGAGATTTTCCCTAACCCTCCTTTTGTTGTTAATGAATTTATAAAGACATTTTTCATTATCCTTAACGGCTGTAGCTAGGTTGAGCTCTAGCTGTGCTTTAGCTCTGCTAGTTTTCTCCCTGCATAGCTTCGCGACATCTTTATAATCTTCATGAGAGGCCTGCCCCCTCTTCCAAAGGTTGTAGATTCTCCTTTTGTTTCTAACATCCAGCAAAAGGTCCCTGTTTAGCTAATCTGGTCTCCTTCCTTGCCTAATTGTTTTTCGGCACATGGGGACTGCCTGCTCCTGTCTGTGCCTTTAAGACTTCTTGAAGTATGTCTTCTGAACAGATTAAAGTTTGCCCTCTGGAAGTCTAAGGTGGCAGTTTTTTATTATTTTTATTGGTGTCATAGTTTTCCTGGTGCATCGTGGCTTCAAGTTCCCCCTGTTTGTTGTTCATACCGCGTGCATTGGTATAGATGCACTTCAGATCAGCTAATGGTTCCAATATCTTTTTATGAGTCTGGGCTCCATTTTCTACCACACTGCTCTCAGTCTCCATAATTTCTAGGTGTCTATCACTATAGAACAAATGAAATGGTAGAGCAAGGGTCCTTGCTAGACCACCATCCCTCAAGTCCTTGCATATTTCCCTTGGGTTTCATCCTAACAGGACCAGTTATCTTCCCCTCCCCCCTCATATCTAGTTTAAAGCCCTGTCAATGAACCCTGTTAATTCCTGCCCCAAAATTATTTTCCCCCTTTGGGACAGGTGCATCCCACCTGCCATAAGCAGGCAGATGTCTCATACAGCAGCCTATGATTAAAAAACCCAAAGCCCTGCCGATAACACCAGTCCTGGAGCCACGAATTGACCTGTTGTCTCATCCTGTTAATTTCCTCACTCATGATAGCCACTGATGGGATAGAGGAGAACACATCTTGTGTTCCCAATCCCTTAAGCACCCGCCCCAAGGCTATGAAATCTCTTTTAATTGATTTTGGGCTCCTTCTTCCCACATCATCATTGCCTACCTGAAATACTAAAAGGGGGTAATAATCAGAAGGGTTTACTAGAGCAGGACCGTTGTCTAATACATCCCTGACCTGTGCTCCAGGGAGACAGCAGAATTCCCTGTGAAGCAGGTCAGGAGGGCATATTGGTCCCTCTGCTCCCTTCAGTAGAGAGTTGCCCACAATAATGACCCTTCTGCTTTTCCTTCTGGAACTAGTTGTAATGTCAGGCCTGTGGCGACTTGGTCCATCTGGCACTTCAGGTCTAGATGTACCATACTCCTCTCCAACAGCCAGGTCCTCCTGCAAGATTCTGTACTGGTTCTGCAGGGGTAACTGGTGAGGTGGGAAGGGCAGGGAGGGCATTCGCCTGCTTCACCAAGCAGGTACTTGTCTTCATTCCCCCTCTTCTCTGAGATCCCCTCCTACTGCCTGGTGAGAAGTGGGGAGAGGGTCCTCTGTATATGAGGCCTCAGCATGTTCCCTTGCTCTCAGGGAGTGGGCCCACCAGCCGATCTCCCTCTTACACTCCCTGATACTCCTCAACCTCTCTGCTTCCTCCTTCAGCTCAACCATCAGGCTGAGGAGATCATTCATCTATTTGCATCTGACGCAGGTGTTGTCGTCCCCACTGCCCTCCATTGCAAGGGCCAGGCTCCAGCACTTTCTGCAGCCAGAGGCCTGGACACCCACATGTTTGCGTGGGCCCTCTGCCTGGGTACCCCCAGCTTTCCTAACAATAGTCTTTGAGCTGGTACCAACCATAGCTGGATGTCTGCAAGCAGGAGACAGTTAGTTGAAGGATCAGTTGGGATGAACATGCTACTTGTCTGACTACTTAAAGGGATTGAATTTACCTCGTACAATGGCAGAGGCTTAGGACCCTCACGTACAAACTGTGGCCATGTGAGGCTCCAGCCAGAATACTCGCCCAAGCATCGGTTGATTGCTCAGTGCTGGGTGGGCAGAGACTAGTCCCTGACTTCCTAGAGGCTTCTTATAACCTGGCGGCTTGTTTAATTTTGCCGTGGGAGGTGCTGGCTCCACTCAGGCCCACTCAGCAGCACCGACTGACAGCCCCCAGCAGGAGCAGAGGGCTTTTCCCGGCGTCAAAAAGCCCCCAAAAGAGCTTTCTGTTGGCCTTTTTTGCTGCAGATCCCCTCCCCAGCGCAGTCTTACTTGCCCTGAAGTTGGTCTCCACCACAATGATAAGCAGGAAGGAATTTTCTTATCCTGTCTGGAGAATGTAAGCTGGCATGAGTTATTCAGTTAAGTTTATTATATGCTAAAGCCTTTCCTCTGCATTCCTTGTCTCTGTGTTAAAGATCCAATAAATCTTACTCTAGATTTAATGCTTCTGTTTTAATTATCAGCATCTTTTAACAGTTTCAGCAATGGCCTTCAAGTTAATTAATACTGTGGACATCCTAGGAGGAAAATTTTTGTAGCTCTATTGTGAAAGCTTAATAGCAAAAAAAACTTCTTGTAGGCTTATAATGTTTATAAGTCTGCATAAGCCATGTTTTTGTGGAGTTTTTTTTTGTTTTTTTTTGTTTTTTTAACTCTATTCATATGAGAGAATCCCAACATCATTTAATGATTTGTTAAATAATTTCTTCTTAATTTGTATTTGTTTTATTTGCCAGGTAAAATCCTTAATGATGATACTCCTCTTAAAGAATACAAAATAGATGAGAAGAACTTCGTGGTGGTTATGGTGACAAAAGTGAGTAATCTTATTTTTTAAAAGGAAGTTGGATTAATTTCATTCTTTTTTCCATTGTGATGGGTGATTGTATATTAAATCTTAAAATTAGTGGAATTTAATCATATGAAAGTTTTGGTTAAAAGTGAAAATAAATGCTTGTACAAACAGATGTGAAATACAGCTTCATGGTCTTAGTTGTCTATGCTGATTGTTGTTGTTCTGTGCTGAATGTTTACATCAAAGTAAAAAATTTCCCAGTGGCTGATTTTTAGTAATTCTTCTTTCTTGTCTCTATGTTATTTTTTCAGTGGTATTATTAAAAGGAGGAAGAGAACCTAGATAGCTTGTTACTAAGTCTTCTGTACACAGATCTTCCAGTCTTGCAATCTTGCTTTTCAAAACTTATGGCTGTTTCTTTGTAAGCTATTGGGCTTGACAGCCAGTAGAGAAAGAATACATATGCCAATCAACAAACCTGTGAGTTTTGAATGACTACAATGGCAAATTAAAGGAAATGACTATGACATGTATTTGAAGTATTTCTTCTCTTAGCCAGATTTGCCAGATTGCTTCTGGAACCATACCACTGATTTTCTAGGCCTTCCAGACCTTTGGAATCTGAGTAAAACTGTCTTCCTCTCTGTCTTAGATATGAAGCTAATTTTGGAGTTAGAGGTTCTTCTGATAAAGAAAGCCTATACTTAGTTGCCCTTCACTTCTGTATCAAGTTGGCTCGCTAGATTGTGTGTTTGAACAGTGCTATTATTGCTGTCTTCCTGAACAGACAGCCTTCTAGTCTGTGTTTTGCCTGGAGAAGAGGCATTTGTTCAGGACAAGAAAACACCTTGCAGATGGGATTCCAGAGTACAGCTTTAATTTTGTTTGTAACAGAAGAAACATAGACCTCCATGAAGAACTGCTAAATGCAATACCTTCTTATATTACCCTGTGCTTTGGAGTGAGGCATTTCTTCAGTGTTACGATCGTTTTGCTAAGTCTTTAACCCTCAATTTCCCTTTCCTTCATTCTTTTCTGAATATGACATGCTCTTATTCAGAAAGCACAACTACTAACTTTGTCTGACATGTAGATGTGCTCCAGTGTTTTTCTTCAAGGACTTCTTAGAATGTTCTTTATTATGCCTATTGTGTTGCAAGCTATTCATTCTTAACCTTTCCTTTCAGACAAAAGGATGAAGTAAATTTCTCCTAGTTTAAGCAAACATTGTCTGAAAGTGATTCACCTAGAATAAGTAGTTGTGTTCTGTTTTTAAGTTTAAGCTATTTCTCTTGGTAAGGCAAAGATTGGGGTCAGCTTTGTCAATCTTTAAGGATTGTAAGTAACAGGGATACAGCTTTTAAAATGCAACTCCATCCCTTACTTGCAGAAGTTACATTCTGAAAAGTGTAATTTCTGTGTAATGGTATTAATGCTTCATGCATGCGAAATTCATGTTTCCGATAACAATGTGAAGGTTAATGCAGTTATATGCAGGTATTGCCCATTCTGAATTTGTTGCTGCAAATTTGGTAGTCTTTGATTCTGCTGGATTGTTGGTGCTCGCTACAGTACTCAAGTATGTGAAGTGTTATTTATGTAGTGCTCTGCATGTAAAGAGTGAGTAAGTAAAACTTATTGCAGGTTAACTTTAAATTTTTTAGCATTTTATTTTCCAGAAAATTACATTTGTAATGAATTGTGATTTCTGTCTTTATTATTTTATTCCGAATTTGAGTGATGAGAAAATCTTAGGTTTGTCATGCTTGTCAGATGTCTTTTGACAGCTGTTTTAGTTTCTTCTGAAAAGTACGTTTTGTAAAACACAAAATTGTTTTCACATTTAGAGTGCTGTGGTACATAAATACTTAGATCTTTTCTTTTCCCTTCATATTCAAATAGTATGGCTCAAATAGTATGGCTCAAATAGCATGACTTCTTAGATGTCTAAATAAGTACTTCAGTGACACTATCAGTTGCCTATTTAAACACAATAAAAGGCATTACAGATGTAATATTATGCTTGACGCTGAGGCAGCACCGACCAACAGAAATAGCCTTAATAGAGCTTAATCAATGTGTTTACTATACATGTGAGCTTTCTGCTGTGTCTGAATTCCGTTGTCCTCCTACAGCCCAAAGCTGCCACTGGAGCAACCCAGCCATCAAATAATGCTGCTAGTTCAACAGCTGCAGCTCCCACACCAGTCACTGCACCAGTCCCTGCTGCTGCCCCTGTGCCAGCTCCTGTCCCTCCACCACCAGCACCGGATGCAGTCGCATGTGAATCTACACCTGTAAGTGCTTCTAAAGAAGAGAAACCAGCAGAAAAACCACCTGAGGAACCACCTGCTGTCAGCCCATCATCAAGTGACAGGTATGAACGAGCCTCCAAAAATGGCTTTCCTGTCCATTTCTGTTGCTTCTAGTTTTGATTTTCAGTTGAATTTTTAATGTTAGTCCAGTCATTTTCTCTGTCCTACATAATTTTTCTTCTTTCTTAAGTGTCACTTCAGTCTCTGGCTCAAGTATAGCGTCACTGGCCAGAAGTTCTCCTCCCTGCTCTTCTTCCACTGTGGGAGGAGTGGTCTTGGGACTAAACCTGTGGAGTGGAGAGTTAACTGACACAGGACTTGTGCTCCCATTAGGCATTTCAGAGTTACTGAAAACTTTTATTGAAAGTAAAAGCACAAGTTTCTTTTCAACTGAGGATATTCACCTACATGGGGATCTACTGTTCACAAGGCTCTTAAGGGCTTCAGAGAGATGTGGCCTGTCCTATTCATAGACCTCTGATTGTGTTTTGTGTCACGTTGGTTAGATTTGTACCATAAGTTCTTTATTGCTGTAAGAGTCTCATAATTTCTGGAAAGGGCCTTTTCATCCAAAATGTATGATGTAGTATTGCACTTAATCATTTAATGTCTTAAAGCTACAAGTTCATTTCTTCTGAATGCCTCTTGACCCATCTGCAGACAGTTGTAGGAGTTGGGATAGCTTTTAATCTCAGTTCTTCACATTTAAGAACGTCAAATGGAATAATGTGGCCTTTTTTTGTCACTTTAAGTTGCTGAAGTATTGCATGGATAAATACATTGTTAACTGTAATTTAATGGCCTTTGAAGTGCTGCATAGCATTGTCTTCATTTTTTCATACCCCAATTTTCAATTACTTGTATGTTATTTATGTGAATACTGATGCACAAGACATAAATTTTGACGTGGTTGTATTTAAACACCTTTAAATATTAATTTGGTGATTTAGAAACAAAACGTGCAATTGCCTAATATCTTGAAAATATCATCACAAATTTCTTGCACTAAATACCCTAACTGATGACTTAAATTTGCAGTTCTGAGAAATGGACTTATTTTTAAAATGGAATACAAATGAGGCTTCATTTATGAGTTGAATAACTTCTTTATTGTTAATGAGCGGGGATTTTTGCTGCTCAGTTTGTCCAGTAGGTTCAAAGATTAGCTTAAAACTATGATACTGAACCTGATTTTGAACCTGATTCCAGGTTCAAAACTGTAGTACGTACTTTAAAGGAAACAAGAGAATAATTTTATAAATACAGCGTAGTTACCACCTGCCTTGATTTCAGTGAGTACCATTTGGTTTTGATTTGCTTTAGAAGCTAATTCACTAAGGCTGGCAAAGATTTATTGAGCCACAGTCAGGCAAGCTGATGTCCTGTTTTGCCTTTTATCTTTTCCAGTTGTAAATCCTACTAGTGATTTATACTAATGAAGCATTCTTGTTGGAACAGACTTCTTTTTTTTTTTTTTTAACATAAAAAAAAGCATCTCTGTAAATACCTTGTTAGATTTTTAGTGGCATCTTTTGGAAACTGATTCAGATTAATCTGATGATCTTTCACTTGCTGATAGGAGTTGCAGACTCTGGTAGCCTCACAGAGGCAAGTTTGCTGCAGCTCCATGTCCACAGGTCTATCAAGCATTGAGATTGTATATATATATTCCAGTACATGCACACAATATATATGGCTGGCTGCATAGTCAACACAGGCAGGAAACAAACAGCACTCGAGCAACCACGCAACATCAGCAGCCACATCTTGTTACCCTCTGGCTACTCAGGACAAAGCCCACTAGTGCAAAATACATAAATACAAACATTCAAGCAAACAATATGAATTTCTCCAGTAGCTGGCCTTGGACAGTCTATTCTGATAGGTGGCCCCTGGATCTCTCAGTCTTCTGAGATTTTTTGGTACCAGGGCATGTGACTGCCTGAGCCCTGCAACCCTGTTCCATTTGCTGATACTCAGGTTCCCTTTGCATGGATGCACACACACGTTCGCACTGAAGATCCATCCAGGAATGGGCATCCTTGCAATGAACCTGGTGTGTAGTCCCTAGATTCCCTGGTTTCCCTGTTGCCTTATTTGGGGACACACAAAGAGGTCCCTCCATTAACTGGTTGAGGCCATTTGATCTATCAATAGCAGACCATCAGATGTTAAAGTCTTTCCAGCAGCAACTCTCTTAGAACCTCTGGTCTCTCCAGTGGCTGATTCTGACTTACAGCCATTCAATACCTGGCTCTCAATCATCTTACCCTACTCACTGTAGCGAAGCTTGATGCTTACTGGTAGTTGTACATGTGCCAGTGTATGCATCCACACAGAATACGCATGCAGACTAGTCTTTTTAGTTGCTGATAGCCCAGGCATGTGGACCTCAGTGGCCTCTTCTTCAGTTGATGGCACCGAGACTTCCATGATGTTTGGTCTCTGCAGCTTCTAACTCCACAAACATGTGGAATTCAGTGACTAATAGTTCCTGGTCTAGTTGTGGGCACTCAAAACTTCCATACACATACATGCATTTATAATAGAGAGACCTCTTCAGCATGAAAACCAGTTAGAAATTGAATTTAATTAGAAGGCAGGGTAGACTGGTGATAAGGAGTAAGGCATAGCCAGGCAAGTACTGTTCACATGTTACTGACTCTTTTTCTCCTCTTTTGCTCTCTTTACCCATGCTTTTCATCTGCAGGGTGCCTTGGTGCTTCCTTTTCCCTGCCTTTGGCTTTAAGCCTAGATATCCCATAATAAGTCTTGCACAATCCCCAAATGGTTTTTCCTGCCACACCGTGGTGAGTCATAACCACCCTGTAGGCAGTGATGCCCTTGATCTGTAAGGGGACCTGGAGAGCTCCTGTTGACCCTGAGACCAAGGGACTGATGCTTTCCATTGCAGCCCTGGGAGGGGCCAGGAAAGGGGCACCCTTGGCTCTCTCTGTGTCTGGGGTTCCTCTGCCTGGTGTGTGCTTCTGTGTTCATGGAGGTGAACCTTTGAATCCTGTAATTCAACAGCTTTGATAACTTGAGATGGAGTAACTGCAAACGTTAGCAGTTTATATTCCTGGGAAAGAAGGATACAGAGATCTTAATAAGTGCTTACCACTGACCTCCATGGGTCCTTTTTGAGGCCAAAACAGCGGCTATGGGGAAGCAGTTAGTGAGACTGCTGTGTGCTTTTGAAAATCCACCTTGTTCTCCCACCTTTTAAAGCATTCAAACAAGCAGATGGCTAATCCCTGAGCAGATGGGCGAGAGCCAAACTACTGGGGGGTAGGGGGGAAGGTTTTGCCTTGTGTTAAAAATGGTAGCATTGAAAGTTTATAAAATCTGGTCTCACTATAAGATCAAAAGAGAGCTCTTCGGGAAGCTTTCTTGTTTTTTTAGAAACAAAAGGGGCTATTAGAGTTACAGCGGCTGCTGCTTTTTTTGAAAAACAGGAAGTTTTCCAAAGTTTTGTAATTACCATTGCACTTGTCTTCATCTTACAGTACAACAGGTGATACATCTCGATCAAATCTTTTTGAGGATGCTATAAGTGCACTTGGTAAGTGGAGTGTTTTTTTAATGTAGACGTTATTTTGGTGCAGCGGAAACAAATGACGGATTAGCAGATGTTGACATTCTCTTCTGTATCTGTCATTGTTAAAGTTATAATCAAAGTACTTTTCTCTAAGATGTGAAGTTGGTATCTTAGAACAAGCATCAAGAACTTCTTTACTGAAGAATATTTCACTTCATAGATTTTTATTGTATAAAAGGAAGATCCTTATCATTCCTGGTTTTTCCCCGTTTGCCTTAATTTGTCTTTTAACTATTCAGTTTGAAGTGGCTTGAATAGAAGACTGGACATAAATATGTATACGCTTTTCTTTTCACCTTTACTTCCCAATGTGCAGGTCTGATAAAATGGCTGCCTTTATTATTCACTTGTTCCAGCTTTGACAATACTGTCTTTTGACACATTTAAATTATCAGAAGATTTGGAGAATTTATCTATCTGGGCTGAGGAGTGAATACCTCCATATAGTCAATTCACAGTTTAAATTCCTTTGTTTCTCAGTGGAATAAAAAGGGTAAAAACACTAGGAAGTTCTGACCCTCATGTATACTGATTCTGGTATCTAGGAAATTGCTAGGCAAAACCACAGCTTCTTACTCCCACATAAATTTTTGGAGGGAATTTTTTTAGTAGAATGTAGCAAATTAAGACACAGAAATAGGGAGGGAGTAGATTTTTTTGCTTTGTATTGATCTCTGTAAACATTAAGTTGCAACTTGGTGCAAAAAGTTACACTAATTAAAGGGTTTCACTTACATTTTGGTAAGTGTTTGGATATATCAGAAAGCGAGTGTGATTAAGCAGCCCAAGGTGATTTAGGAGCAGTAGTAATATTTTGTGTGTATTGGTGTTAGCCACCAGGTTTAGTTTGTCTAGCTGCACCTTACACCATTACATACTGTTTTAGATTGAAGAAATGTATGAACAGAAATAGCTGACAGATTCTGTAGGAGACAATCAGTTGAATTGTTACATTTTTAAAGTCACTGCTGCTACCAAAGGTGCTGCAGGCTTCATTAACCATTCATTATATCTTAGAGGCTGAAAAATGGTCATCACAAGTGTTCATGTTAGCAGTAGTGACCAACAAGTTTCAGTTAGCTAGTGTTCTTGATAGGTTTATATTCAGAATGTGAAAAAAAAAAAAAATCTCCTTAGAATGTAGCAGGAGAGTGTCACCTTATTAGCCATTTTGTATGAAAGTTCTGTGATTGGAATCTGATACAATAAACACACATGTTCTGAACAAGAGGCATTTAGTCTGCCCTAGGTAAGCACGCTGCAAAGGTTACATACCAGAAAAAATTGCAAAGGCACTAGGTGTGAACAGTGCAGTTCTTTTTCTTTAGAAACTGCCTTAAAAGGAATTTGCTTGCACATATTCATGTAATATGTTTTTACATCCTAAGTGGGATACTAGGTATGTTCTTACTGTGACTTCTCAATTACATTATGTGAAAATAATTGATTTAGCTTTAAAAACAGGGGTTGGGTGTTCTGAATTGCTTTTGTGCTCAGTTAGATATGCTGACTGAAAACTGATGTGGCTTTGTGTGCTACAGGAAGATCTGCACAGTTCCTGTGCAACCAGTATCTTTCACTGGAGCAGCCTAACCTTTCTTCAGGACATGGGACAAGAATTATTGTGGGGAATATGATGAACTGGATTTGAAAGTTAATCCAGATTTAAAATGTTATTTGAAAGACAAAAGCAAAGAGCAGTATCAATTCAGTATTGACCTCATAAACATTCCTAGTAGCACCATGTGGAGGTAGGCCTGACTCTCTGGCAAGACATTGCTGGTGTGCAATTCCTGCATTATTGTTCTTGGTCTTATATTTGCACGATTTGTGTAAGTAGATTATACGTGGATTAAATTCATGCCTAATTTCACAGTAATTTTGTTTTCTTCTTTGGCTTTTAATTATGGCTTAATTAGCCACTCTGGACAGCAGTCTGTCCAGAGCAAGTTGATCTTCTTGCATCCTTTTCTTCTGTACCAAATGTAGTCTCTACCTAGCTTATATTGAAAAAGGACTACAGAAATGTTCAAGTAATAGCCAGTTAGATAAAAGATGCTCTGTCTGCTCTTTATTAGTTTGTTAGCAATAGTAATTCTAAACTAGTGCTGAGTAGAGCAGTAAGTTTATCAAAATCACTGTGATGGGACAATTGCTGGCTTGGCTTTTTTGCTTCTCTGAACAGTATTTTTAGAGCAAAATTTAGGTGGGTTTTCTTATGTTTTTGAAAAAATGAAGTTAGATTAAAATGATTGATCTTGTAGTTGTGAAGACATGAAGTTACCATTCCTTAAACTCATGTTGGCATTATTATTTTGAAGTCTAAATAACGAATACTGGAATTAGTCAAGGGCTATAAATCCATTATTTTTCCTACGGATAAAGCCCAAGGACAAGTGTCCTTGGGCTACAGCTGTTTTATTATTTGGTCTTGAGTATATTGCCCTCAGTTATACATCCACTGATACTTAGAAGCATTCTTTTAAAATCAAGCAATCTGGTTGTGTTAATGTTGGCTTGAGTTAAGCTCCTTCTACCTTAGGGAATAAAACTTGGTATTTTCTCTGGTTCTTTTAATTGTGACTGTCTTAACAGAGTAGCTCTAACAGTGTTTATTTTCTCTACTTTTTTTAATCTGTTGGTTTTTATGGTGACTGCTAATGATTTAACTCTCCTGACACTAACATGCTAGTGTTACAGAGTCAGTAGGAGGATTCCACTGAGATCAGGAATATCTTTATCCAAGGGAAGAGATGGTATTTTAATACTTGGGTTTTGGTTTGGTTTAGTTTTTCTTTTTTTCTCGTTTTGCATGCAGATAACCTTTAAGATGTTGCTTGATTACAAATTGTTATGGAATTGTTATTTGTTTGAATTGTTAAACCTGCTGTCTGGTTTTAAGGAAGGGAAATGGATTTAAAAGAGATAATTTTGCCTGTGATGCCATTAGTGGAGTAATCAGTTGTCCTTAAATTGCTCTATATCTGTACCCTTTTGTCTTAATGGCTGCAGATGTGGGCCAGTTTTAGTCCACTTAGGCTGTAAGAGGTGGGGGATTTTTATATAAAGGATGTCTAGTCAAAGATACATGAATTAGATGAGATCGCTTGTTCTCCTGAACCCTCATTGAGGTCTTGAGTGACTCTCCTAGACATAATCTTAAGTTTTCTGTCTGACTCGAGTCCATGTTAAATTGATTAAGTTACTTCAATTATCACCACCAGCAGGTCATCACCGTTCATTATCTCTCTAACCATAGCGTAATGTAAAGTCTTTACTGGGAAAAAACTCAGTGGCTAACAGTTTAACAGGCATATTTCTGCCTAGAAAGTTTAATGTCCAAACTGCAGGAGACTTTTCTTGAATTGAATTTTAGTTGTGAGGATGCCCTTGACCTTAGATGAAAGCATAAAGAGGGAATATTATTTCAATTACAAGTACAGAAGTATCACAAGTGCTGCTTTTTTCAGTATAAGTTTGCATTGTGTTCATTACCCTCTACTTTTCCAATCAAATTGCCTAATGAAACCACCAGAATATATTTGGATGTAAGCAACAGAACCATGGCAAGTTTAATATAAGCTATTTTTTACTCTTCACTGAATGACTCAAATTTGGACAGAAAGGAAATTCATCTATTGAAACTATTTTGTGCTTTTCCCCCCCCCTCTTATTCCCTTAAAATGGTGGTCATGTTACTTCTAGTGACAGGTCAGTCCTATGAGAATATGGTGACTGAGATAATGTCAATGGGCTATGAACGAGAGCAAGTAACTGCAGCGCTGAGAGCCAGCTTCAACAATCCTGACAGAGCAGTGGAATACCTTTTAATGGTGAGTAGTTTATTTTACCTGCACTTTATTCTTTCACTTGCTGTTCTTCCTTGCTAAAGAATAACTTTTTTCTTTGATTTACTTGTTGTTTTGAATATTAACTAATCAGTGGGAGTAATACATAGGGGAGCAACATCTCTAAGCAGAGCATCTGGAAGGCTGAGATTTGGATTTTGAGGGTCATGTGTTACAGGAAATACTGAAGTCATTCCTAACTACCTCTGTCACTTCTATGCTTTTATTCTTTGTTGATTCAGATGATGATGGATGCGTATGTAAAGTACGTCCAATTACAGTGATAGTTTTAAGTGCCAGTGGCTGGCTCAAGGAATGATTTTGTGTCACATCTTAGTGACAACATAGCTGTATTTTTGTATTAGTATCTGTAACATCCCGAAGGCATTTTTTTAGGTTCCAGTTCATTGTTTTTATAATAATGCACAGTGTTCTTAAACTTATACTTTCCAAACAGGAAGGTTTCAGAGTTTTTGGAAGCGTGATTCAACTAACTGGTGTTTTAATTTAGGCAGTGTTAGAGAAGAAGATTAGTGGAGAAGAAACACTGTCTCATGTCATAAATATAGTTTGAAAGGTGAAATAAACTTCATTGGTGTGAGAGGAAATAGCATAGTAGCTTCAATTTAATGGAAGTCTTGTGAATTGTTTTAGGGGCTTTTTGGATTACTCTTTAATCTGATGGCTGAATTGTAACCACCAGAGAATCTGTCTGGGAGCTTGTTGCTTTATCAGTATTTCCAGTGTGTTTAATTTTCACTCTAGCATACCATTTTATCCCTGTTGTGTTTTTCCCCTGTTTCCCCTCGGGAAACATTTCTTTTCTCTGAGGGTAGTCAAACATTGAACAGGCTTCCAAGACAGGTGGTTGATGCCCCGGGACCATCAATGTTTAAAAGGCATTTGGACAATGCCCTTTATATCAGGCTTTAACTTTTGGGCAGCTCTGGAGAGGTCAGGAAGTTTGCTTGAATGATTCTTGTAGGTCCTTGCCAACTGCAACTGTTTTGTTCTAAATGTCTACATTCTTTGGGCTGAGCCTGATGTGATTATTACACTGTGGAGAAGAGTGTTAGCTAAAAACTGCTCTGGTGCTCAATTAAACGGTGATTTTACTGTTTAATCCACCATATTGGTTAGTCCACCCTAAGACAAAGATGTCTTTTTGCTGTCCAAGCAATGTTTACATTCAAAATGAATTATATGTGAATTGATAACATGCTTTATTCTATCATATAGCTATATGAACAAGGTACACACACCTTACAAGTCTCATGTGATTACAATTGTATGCAGCTGTGGTTACTTGGAGACAAGCTTGTATTTTAGAGTTAAGATGAAGTTCAAGATGACAAATAATCCCTACATAAATTTGGTTGGAATAGCTTCCACAGTACTTCCGTTCAAGAATAAACAGCGTTTAAACAAGCATATGCTGTTTGATCTATGCACAGATTGCAGTGGTGACATAGGCCTGTGAATGGGTGAAATCAACCAGTAATTTCATAAGTTTAACCAGGCTGTAAGTGCATACCTGTCATAGCATCTTGCTTTGTATTTGCAAGGAAAGCATTAATGTTTTTTCCTTTGTTCAGAAAACTAAATAATACATACAGTAAAACAAATACCTTTTAGCATTCTGTAGGTAATTATTTGAACTGTGTCTTTAGGGTATACCTGGAGATAATCAGGCTGTGGCTGAACCTGCTCAAGCAGCAAGCACTGGTGCCTCTCAGTCTTCAGCAGTGGCAGCAGCAGTAGCAACTATACCTACAACTCCTAGTTCGTTAGGAGGTAAGAAAGGTTATATTTGAGAAGATGTGATAAACACGTGCACTTAAGCATTCTTTGCTTGAGTGTGGATCCTAAATTCCTCGTGCTTGTGAATTGAACAAAAGCTGTAACATGGAAATTCCAAGTGTTGTAAGACTACAAATGTGGAGGGGGTTGTGTTTTCTCCTACTTAAACTCTGGCTTCCTTCTTCTGTGTCTAACTCTGCACTGTCAACTGTGACTGTACTAATACATTCACTGCTTGGAAGTCGGAATATGGAGGCAGAAGCCTGCCATAACTCTTTGAGGTGTAACACCTGAGAGACCTTTCCATGACCTAGGACTCCTCAGTCAGCAGCGCAGCACATGGACAGAGTGGTTTGTACCTGCTGAGGAGAACTCTGTCTAAAAAGGAAATAAACACGTGAAAGGAGCATAATCAAGGAGCAGCAGAAGTCTGTCTTGGGCTGTGGCAGAGATGGTGTTCAAGATGTAAGCCTTTATGGAGGCCAGTGTTAAGCATGCAGTTAGTGGCGACAGGCACACATGACATCCTCCATAAAGAGAGAATAGGAGGAGTGGGGTATGCCAGAGCACTTCAGAGCTGTGTTCAAAGCAGTATCTAACAGTATAGGATGTATAGGAAGGCAGGACTCGAGAAGAGCAGAATTGACCTATTGCAGGAGGTAGAGAACTCAGTTGTAGGCATAGAGACAAGGCAATAGTTCAGGTAGGTGCCTCTGAGGATACTCAGAGATGAGACATCACAAGGAAAGTCCTGGAAATCAAGGCTGTTCCATCATACAAGAAGGCTGGGTGAAAAGGAAATGCATAGTTTAACCATAGGATAAAGGATTCTTGTTTAAAGCTGGAGTAAGTTAACATGAGGAAGCAAGCTGTTCTGTTCTTCGCTGAGGGATGTACTATCTGCTTTCATGTCCTGTTTTTGTCTGCAATTACGGTGTAGGTATGTATTTTATTAATTTATTAATTTTTTAATAAATCATATTACCTCATTGATTTTTCAGGACATCCACTTGAGTTTTTACGAAATCAGCCACAGTTTCAGCAGATGAGACAAATTATTCAGCAAAATCCTTCTCTGTTACCAGCATTGCTACAGCAGATTGGACGGGAAAATCCTCAACTACTGCAGGTGAATCTTAACACAATAATGCTGCTAATTTTGATTTAGCTTTACAAGAAAGGGATATGGTGATGTGAACTCGGATAGTGTGTTAATAGCAGTTACAGCTTCTATTGTTGGCTTTGTTGTTGTGCAGAACCTATTTTCTCTGGCATTAGAAATGAGTCTCAGCATAGAGGTGCAGAGGGTATCAGGAAGAGGGAAGAGTCATTGCAATTGAACTGGAACATTAAATTGCATTTTTTATGGTTAGATTTAACTGTACTTCTTTATGCAGTTTTTACACATTCCTTTGACTATTTAATTCACTGAAAATATGTGCTCTTACTTGCCTGTTGGCAGGCTCGAACATGCTTTATTTCAATATATTTATTTATTTTATTTTCCCATACATCACAGCAAATAAGCCAACACCAGGAACATTTTATTCATATGTTGAATGAGCCAGTTTTAGAGTCCCGCCAAGGTTTAAGTGGCAATGATGATGGTGTCAGCACTGGAGGAGTAGCAGCAGAAGCTGGAAGTGGTCATATGAACTACATCCAAGTAACACCTCAGGAAAAAGAAGCTATAGAAAGGGTGAGTCTTTCTTTGACATGTTGCTTGGCTGTTGCTGTGGAGTGTTCACTCTCATGCATGCTTATGACGTGCCTTGAATTAAATTTTATTTATGCTCAGTAGTTCTGCATCCTTTTTGATATTTTATATTTGATATTTCATAGCTGTTACAGTTTTGTTTCAAGTCACATCTTTTCTTGCTTTGTAGCAATTGAGTCTAAAAATCTCTTGAATCTTAAGCTTTTTAAGTGATCAGAAGCTGTCTGTAATAATTGATGACTGAGTGGGTTTCCCTCTGGAATGGAGATTCAGGTAGTAATTGCTCTTGCAATAGAATAGTCCATACTATTCTAGATCATGCTGTGATTGGTTTCCAGGTACAAAGGTGTGTCAGCATGAGCACTGTTTGCAAAGTACTTAGATAGTAAGAGCTCTCATAGTTAAGTAGATTAGTTGAAGTCACTACTTAACCCAGTTATTTGTATATCTATGAGAATTATAGCTTTCCAAAAATACAGGTAAACATCTAGACTTGGGAGTGGTATATTGCGTTCATAAATACTGTGTGTAACACTGACTAAATACGGATTTGTGTAGATGGCATTGCCTATGAGATTTTTTTCTTAGAAGAAATCACAGGCTTTTGTCATACTGTGGCAGGGGTTCTGTATATCAAAGACAAAAGTTTTTCAACTGGCAAAACAAAAAGTGATGTAAGGATCGTCAGAAAAGAACAATTTTCTTATCTCGGTGTCAATTCTCCAGATCTCAAGTAAATTGAAACTTAATAAATTGTTAGTCTAATAAAACTGTTTGTCTGCATCCATCTTCGTAGGTCATCCTCTCTAGTCTGCTGCATTTACACTTAAAACCATTTTGTGCAGCAGAGCATTACCTCTACAGTCTGTTCCAAAATCCAACAGAGACTTTTATGCTTATTCCCCTTTCCATGAAAGACACACCTCAAAATTTGTGTGTCTTAGTCTTACAGCTGACACATTCATGCTGTTTGTAAGCATGAAATTAAATCTTAGAAGGGTTAGGAAGGGACAGTAGGACATAATTTCTCACAGAAATTGGAGCTGCCCTATGTGTAAAATGCCTTGCAGGTGCCATGAGGATTTTAAGAAAATCTCCAAATAGTTGTGTGTACTTGCCTTTGGCTAAAAGAAAGATTGATTTGATGGATGTATTCAAGTGCAGGTTAAATCCATTTCCCTTGGCACTGTAATAAACTCTTTTCTATTATTCCCATCCCCTGTTGGCAACGTGTCCCAGACATTAATTCCTTGACTTCTGAAAAACAGATTGCTCTAGGTTTACTTCCCATGGCTGTGACGTGTAGTCAATTTTTCTCTTTTTAAAGTGGAAGTCCAGTTGGAACAATTGAAAATACGGCTTAATGTGATATGTTGGGCTGCCTACTGGTGATCACAGGCTGGGAGCTTTTGTTCTAGACAACTTTTGTTAAAAATCCTGAGGTTTGCTTAACTAATAGTTTAAAATGGTCATTGTTTGAAGGGTGTATTTTTCTGCAGCAGTGCACTGTGCCGTTATTTCCTGACATTACTGTCACTCACAGTCTGTTTTAGCGACTTGCTGTGGCAGTGAAAGAAGTGTGATATGTTTTATGGTGCTTCATTAGACTCATTTAATCACTTTTTAAAGTGAGAATTCTGTTTACTAAAGACAGAAACAACACCTTATTGTTTGCTCGCTAAAGGCTGTATTGAGCTAGGCAGCTGTGTTTCAAGAAGGCAGTAATTGCTTAACCAGCATCTCAAGATACTAAACATGTAAAGATGCTTAATAAACAAAACATACTTTCTAAATATCTTTCTTTTCTTCAGTTAAAGGCATTAGGATTTCCTGAAGGACTTGTGATACAGGCATATTTTGCTTGTGAGAAGAATGAAAACTTGGCTGCCAACTTTCTTCTACAACAGAACTTTGATGAAGATTGAGAGACATTTTTTTATTTCACACCTCACACCAGTGCATTACACTAACTTTGTTCACTGGATTGTATGGGATATTTGGGCTTATATTCATAATGCTTGGTGTATGGTATATGGGGTTGGGGGGGAGAAGATATGGGAAACAAAGCAGCAAGTATGTCTGCTCTAAATTAGCAGATGGAGAAAATCAGAGTGTAAAAATAATATACAACCAAAAATCAGCTTCTGCAGATAATTAGTTCCTTCTATAAACTGTAGGTTAACTTTTTCTAGGTTTTCACTCTTACTGTACTAGTTCCAGAAACATAGTGTAATGCCCTGCTTCATGTTCTTTTCTATTTACTATTGGTATTGGAAATAGCCTGTGCTACCTAGATGCTACAATCTGTATTTCATGGCAACACTGGGTAGCAGCTTTGTGAAATCTAAAAGATCTGAGTAAACATGAATGCCAAAATATGGGTAGTTATTTTGCTTTTTCAGATGTGTTAAAGTAGCCCAAGAAGCGCAATATTTTAATACTGGATTAAAACAGTGTTGGCTGCTTTTTTTCAAATGGCAAGCCATTTCAGTTAAAAGTGTCTTGATCATTGAGAAACCCTCCTTTGCACCCCTTAAATTATCTGAGAAGCTACCTACATACAGGTAAAATTATTATCCTGTTTATATCGTTTTGGGAAAAACGGTAGATATCTAATTAGTGTTCACATCAATGTTACGTTGCAGTAAAAGTTTTAAAAGCAATAGATTGCATGTTTGGTTTTGTTACATGCGCTCTTGTGAATTGAATATCCTTTTTCTGACAGCAAACAAAATGCAAGCTTAATTTTTGTCTGCTGCAATGAAACTTTATCCAATCAAATTCCACCTTCCTACCTTTGGTGAACCAACTTTTACAGTACAGCTCTAGGCACCTGTAGATGTTTTGTTGCTCTTG
Organism: Scolopax mira; assembly: GCA_004320125.1. NCBI lineage: Eukaryota > Metazoa > Chordata > Aves > Charadriiformes > Scolopacidae > Scolopax > Scolopax mira. The sequence goes on along the minus strand of BJBW01003766.1, from coordinate 26,677 downwards.
AGTAATCTGAAATGATAAATCAATTTCTGTTCAGTAAGGACTTTTTTTGATTTCTTTACTTCATGAGGAAGAGAAGTTCATAACTTGAGATATCAAGCAAATGATCAAGTTCTTCCAACCCAAAAGAGTCTGCACTCACGTGTTTCTATTGAAAATAAGTTCTACTTACAGAGTTTTGTCTCCTACTTCCTGGTACCTACTTGTCATTTATTTTGTTTTGTCATCATAGAATGTAGCAATCTTGCTTTTAATATACATGGACTTTTAGAGGCAATTTTGCCCATCATTGCAATACTAGCAATGAAAGCAAATTCTAATTTAATCTACAGCTATTGTGTGCAACAGTTCTTGAACACAGCTTGGGGATATTTTGAGTGTTTACTGTTGTACTCCAATTACCTGGATTACAAATGTATCTCTACAGAGTTATATGTTATTAGTGATACAGCACTGAGCTGTTGTACCACTTAAGATATTGATGATTTAGTGGTACAGCTAAAAAAGTATTTTCTGCTTAGGTTGTGTATCAGTGGATTAACTACTTAATTACTGCTTAAGCTCAAAGTACAAGTCAAGCATCTTGAGAAAAGAGAGTGAGAAAAACTGAAATGTTTGTATTTTGTTTCTTCATTGGTTGACTGTAGTCTGTTAAATAATTATCTGCACAAAATAGTGAAATGTATTAAAGCCTTTTTCTTTCTATCCTTAGACATCTGTGATGTTTTTTCAGATAATGTGTATTTTCATTTTTCAGATTTTATTGTTTTAAGATCTCATAGATATGTCAAAATGATCAGTAACACAACCCAAATCTGTCGGTACAAGGTGTGGTACCACTAAATAGAAAGTAAGTCTTTCATAATGCTTTCATTTTCAAGAAGCTAGCATTAATACCCAAGTCAGCCAATAGACTTCAGCTAAATAGGATTCTCAGTATATTTATGGAGTGGAAGAGATGGATTTTGATTTTAACGCTCTGCTGGCGAAGAGGAGCTATTTTTTATCTCTTGAAGGATCATCTGCCAGGTACTAGAAAAATGCGAAATTTATACAAGGACTTATTGAATGTACTTGACTGCATAATGCATGCCTAGCTAAGACAAAAGGTTTTAGTTTGTAGGAATCTTCTGAACTGATCTAACTGCTCTCAGAAATAACCATTCTTTCTCTAGGATGCTGGAGAGTAAAGCAAGAATGTCTGGGTGTTTCAGTCTACTCCCTCCAACTTGGATTCTGAGATGTTTACTTACTATAAATGGATTTGAATTAAAGACTGTTGAGCTTGTTCATTCATAACTTTGTGTGCCGAGTGACTGACGGGTTTATAGCTGCTGTGGCTGAAGCCTTATTAGTAATCCTGTTCCCGTTTTCAGCAGTGAAATTTATTTATGTACTTCTGATGAACAACAGGTGTCTGATCTTAGATGCTAGCAGAAACGATTACCTATGGGTATACTTGGGATACTTGCCACAGAGAAGCATTTACCTCTTTGTAGTTGCTGCCAAAAGCGAAGCCCCTGTGGACCTCATATAGTGTTGAGAAGGTGTGACCTGAACAAGTTACCTATGTCGTCTAGGTATCCTGTCTCTTGTTTGCTACCAGGTACTACCAGGAATTGCACCACAGAGAGCTTTTTTGATGCAGATTATTTAGGGATTTGGGCAACAGACTCCTCAGGGAGGAAGCTTTGTGAACAGTAGTGAAGAAAATCAAGTATTTTTTCTGAAGTTTTGATACTGAAGTCTTTACTTTTTTTATAAAACTGTAAAGTATCTGTTTAGTGAAAAGCTATTAATGATGCACATTTAATTGGGATTAAAAAAATTACGCTGAAGTCATATTAATTCTATAGTTATTTATTCTTATGTCCTCTATACAGCTGCATTTTAATGCTATGGTTCATTATCTTTGTCCAGAATCTGCTTACAAATCTAGCTACACGCCAAGAAACTGGATTGATGATGTGCTTTACTCTTGACATTCTAGGAGAGCTTTGTAGGAATGTGAGATAATTGTGTGGCTCTGATTTTGAAGTGTTGGATTGAGCTTTACTTCAAGAATACACATGAATGAATGGAACTGGAAGACATAAAGCCAAGTCCTTAAGTAATGTAAGCAAATCTGTGGTTTCATTGGATATTTCATTTGGTTTTACAGAGATTTGGAGATAGGCATTGGAAAGGTTTACATTTTTTTTTTTGCTATTTTCTTTCAAGCCCAGATCTGTCTGTGCACAAATCTAACCTAGGGTTTCTGCACATGGAGATACAATTTAACTCAATGGAAGCACTCAGGTTGAAGAATCTTAGTCATTAACATCTTAGTCATTAAGACTCTTAGCTCTTCTTCCTTGCCTGGTTTGGGATGCCAGTAGTGTTCAATACAGTGTTTTGAAAAACATTGTTTTGGAACTACAGCTATGTGGTTATGAAGCCACAAACAAAATTTTGTGACTTACTGAATTAATCAGAAAAATAGGCTTTTTCCATCTGAGATGAAATTATGTATGGGAACAATTTAAAAGTGCCAGTACTGTATTTATATATCTCCTTATAGAATATGTGACCTATGAGGAATGGTTCTTGTTAGCCATCAACTTCTTTCCTCCTCTTAGGATTGGGAAATACTTATTGGCTAGGCAAGAAAAATACATATTAGTAACACTTAATTTAACTCCAGTGCTAATCAAAGCATATTTTATGAAGAAACTAGCATCTGTAGCATTTCCTGTCCAGACTGCAACAAAATGCCTACAAGTATCTCAAGGGTGGGTTGAAGGAGGA
>BJBW01003766.1:0-23712 GCA_004320125.1 Scolopax mira | reverse complement strand
CTATGGTCCCTTCCAACTCCAAAAAATTCAGTGAAATCAGTGAAATTAATAAAGATACATGCATATTCTTCAGTAATAGTAATAGTCTGGGAAAATAGTGGTGGACTCTGAAGATACTTACCCCCACTTTGGTCCTTTGCTTTGGCATTTTCCTCAGTGAACTCTTACAAAACAGTATCTGCTGTGTGCTTTTGTTTGCTGAAAGTCTCGTGCTAAGATTAGTACTTAAGTGAAGGTTTTGTGTTGTGTCTACCTACGCAGCTCTGCCTAGAGACCTAGAATGCAAAATTCCTTTTGCTTTCAAAATAGGTACCTTTTTTGAAGCAAGTACTGTGTGCTGCAGAGGGCAAGGGGCATCATCCTTGAAATTCTTGTTGCCTGATATAGGGATTTTACATGTGATGAAGAGTAGGAATAACCAGATATGCCAGCAGCAATGAATCCCAGGGCAGGGATTCATTGCTGTCCTTGTAATGTGAAGCATTTGACTCTAAGTGTGCACCAAGCAAAGATGAAAAATTGGGGTCTGTGAAAAAATGAAGTGCCTTTGTGGCTGTATCTGTGGAATTGGTCAAAATCATGTAAATTCAGGTACATGTTTTTAATTATATATTTGAATTAATCATGCTCCTCTTCCCACCCCCTTGTGATTATTCTAAATCTCCATTTTTATTTTGTTTTTCCTTTTCACTGTTGGAGAAATGCCAGCTGTAAAGGGAGTGTTGTCAACTCCTGTTAGAGAATGGAAGAACAAGATTCCAGAGGCAGGAGTTGAGGTGTTGAATAAGGAAATGGTCCGTCTTCTGGGTGGGATATGAAAGAAAACAGTGAGTACCTGGGTTGAAGTTTCCTTTGGAGGGAGGTTAGCTTTAAGTAAGGAGTCTGCCTCTGGAAGGGGCAGTGGTGTTTGCGAAAGGGTATGCTTGAAAGAATTACACAGTATTGACAAGAGTGGAGTGGTGTGGTAGAAGCAAATGGAAAGCCAGCTAAAGAGGAAACTTTTGGCGCGATTCTGCGTGTATAAATAACAAAGAGTTGTATTAATAAAGAAGTTAGGAACAGGATTAACGTTTACATTCAAGGAGACTTCAAATACAAAGAAGTTAGGTGTTCCTTTTCAGCCAATAGCTATTTTTCTAACACTTTGCTTCTAAAACCAGCTCTAACTGAGAGGTGATAAAGAGGTTACAAAATAAAGAGGACAATATAAAGAAACAAACCAGTTTGTACCTTGGCATAGATTTCACAGACAATGTGTGGTCTTGGGTAGTCTAGCCATGCTGAGGTGTTCCTGCTTAAAGATGGAAGAAAAAATGTAATTTGATTTTTATTTCTACCTTCATGTTATGTTGTTAAGATCTCATCTGCTCTTTGAGTATCTTCAGGAGCCTTTGTTGTTTGAAGTGATGAAAATGATTGAGCCATCTAAAGTGTTCATTTTATAGTAATGCTGCTGCTTGCTCTATTTTACCTCCATGTAAAATATCAAATTCCCTTTTGGCAAAGGGCAAGATTATGCAGCATACCAATGGAGCAGTGCTGCAAAGTTCATTTGGGCAACTATTTCTGGTGGGATTGTGCCTCTTGAGTGTGAATGTATTTTGCGACTCATGAGTACGTGTCCTAGTGTCCTAAGTTGTGAACTGTGGCCTGTGGGAAGCTGTCACAAAAGCTGGGAGTACAGAAGATCAAAAGGGTTAAGACGAGAAGCTATCAGAATATATGAAGTATGGGTATATATCAACAGACCCTTTTTTTTTTTCTTTTTTTCCCGAAATAAGAAATTAAGTTCTTGAAATTAAGCTACATGAGTTCGTAGCTGTATTGTTTCTCACATTTCAAGGAATTTGAAGTGACTGGCTCAGGAGGTAAACTACACAAAAGATCACTTTCTACAGCTGGTTAAAGTGTGCACGCAGTCCCTGGGTTGCTGTTCAAAATCAGCAGATTGACGTTCCTAAAACACTGCACCTCAGTTTGCTATGAACAAGAGTGATGATTTTGCTCACTGCAGGATAGCAGAATTGAGAGCTGTTACTGCTGAATACAGCTGTTTGGCATGACTGTGGGAGAGACATGTAAATAGCATTTAATGGTGGCTTTGTCAGCTGCTGCGAGCAATGAGGGTAGTCTGTGTTCTGAACTCAGCTCAGCATTCACTTGCTTCTCTTCAGAGTTGTTGGAAAGGACCTGTTGCTCTGCGAGCTTACTGAAGAGTCAGCATTGTCCCTTGTGAAATGTGTGCCCTACACTGCTTACCGAGGAGGCTAGTTGAAAGCTAAGAAAGTACATGCAGAGAACTGAGGAGGTCACTTATTAGGTGATAAGACCTTAGCCTTTTGCGGAGAAGAGTCACTTAAGCATACTGATGCAAAGTGAGACTCAAGTCATTTGTTTGATGCACTGTATCTGATCTTCATGTTATCAGGTGGCAGAGATAAAGTAATGTTTTTAATGAGAGAGAAATATCCTGTTGGAAGCTGGTAGGGCAAGAAGAATAGGTTTGACTAGTGGAGCTTCTAGCACATAGGCAGAATTCTGCCATCAGAAAGACACAAAGTGTCTTTAGATCTTGAAATTGAAGACACTAGTGCTGTAGTTTCTTTCCATTGCTGCACTGCTGAAGTTTGTGGTGTCCTTAGAATGCTCTATTATGCCTCACTAAGCCTTAACATGCCCTAATAGTACCTTATATCTAAGTGATTAAGCCTGTGCTTACATAAATAGGTATCTTTGTGGCAAGATGTTGTTTGCATGATTGTGGTTTGTAGGTAGAAAAGCTGCAAACTTGTCATCATATTACTCATTCCTGTTTCAAAAAAATTCTGTTTGGCTGTCACGTCATCCCCATAGCCTGTATGGAACAATTAATATATTTTGCAAGTCTCTGGAAGACTGTTTTCACCCCTTTTATGTAGCTTCTCCTTGGGAGTTTTGCTTTATGGCAAGAAGAAAACAGGTAGTTTAGAATGCTGAGACAAATGAAACAAAGTTTTCTATATACTTCACCTTTTACTAGATTCTCTTAATCTCCAGTTTTGTGTATTTGGAGCCACTTCAGTGCCCTGAAAAGGGCTGAATTTTTTTTTTCTTTTTTTTTAAGTAGAAACAGTAGCAGGGTCATTATTATGCTGTGGCCTTAATCAGATGGAAGTATAGCTTGCTTAATTTTAATCCTGCTCTCCCTTCACCTCTGACCTCAGCCACAATGGTTAACACTCAGATTTTATAATTGTGGATTGGACTACACTTGGGAGATGAATTTGAAGAATGAACAGTTCAGCTGTCAAATTAAATTAGCAGCTACAGAAGCATATGTGGAGGTCACATAAAGCTGACCAGGCTTCTTGTATGGAGGAGAGAAAAAGATTCGTTTGGCATTTGGATCAAGAGAAGGTAAAATGTTTGCCTGATGAGTATAGTGTACTACAAAGCTCTTCTGGGATTGTAGAGTTTAAGTCCTAGGTTAGAGAGTCTAACAATGTGCAAATCAGGTGTCTAGAGAGGGTAGATACCTGAAGAAACTTTCTCTGTGTTTCATGTGAGGTTTTTTATGGACACATGAAAGTATATGCAGCTTGCAGTATCAGGGTTGGACTTAAGTTGTTATTTCTACATAAAATTGTGTCACTTTTGTCATGCAAACCAAGTGCAGCCTCATGATGCCAGAAAGAGTGCTACTTCTTAATAGATTCTGTTATCCCAAATCTGATTATGTAAATCTGAGAGCAAATAAAATTTTGGAGTGCTTTAATTTGTCTGAGGGGAATAGACTAGAATTTGGTCCTGTGCTTGATCATTGTATAAGCTGTTTGGCAAATATAAGCAGCTAAAATAGTGTAAAGGGATAACAGTTACACTCAAAAAGTAATGATTATGAAGAAAGTGGGATGAGAGTTTTGGAAATACTTGTCATTCTAGGAGTTAGTGGAAAGCTAACTTCACTAAATAAAGCTCTGATTTATATCTGGTATTCTAAGATTTTTTTTCTAACATTTCAGCTGGAAGAAAACTTCCCATGCTTACTGTTTGCCTGTGACTGTCTCCTATTGGGGTTTTTTGTTTCATTGTGGGTTTTTTGGTGGTTTTGGGTTTGTTTTTTTATTTCTTTCAGATGTAAAACAACTCTGCTCTTTTGGAAGATAATATGAGGAGTAAGACAATTTTTTCTAATTTCAAATTTGTTTCACTGAGCAGAGGTACTAAATATCTAGATGTTCTTGGCTGTGGTCTTTTTAACACCTGTGTGCTTGGGACCAGGAAGAGTGAAAAAAATTAGGATTATTATTAGGACGAGTTTTTTTTTATTTTTTTCTTTGGCTTCTGATGTTCAGTGCCCAGACGGAGTTGCTGTGATGCAAGAAGTCTGGAAGACTTGGCTATATCCATCAGGCCTGTGTCAACAAATTTGAGAGCTAGTATGCAGCAAGTTAATGTTCCTAGTCTGTGCATAAACAATTATCTGACTTATTCTGTATATGCTGATTTTACCATTTGTGCACAGACTACTTGTTAAATACGGGTATGTAAAGGTTCCTGACTCCCGTGAGAAGTTAGAGCACTTCAAATCTGTAGGGTTTAAGCTTGGACAGGAGCAGTGGAAAGGAAGAGGGCAGAGGGAATTAGATTTTGGTTAAAAGATGCAGAGTTTTTGAGCCACCCAGACTAAAATCAAACAAAGGTGAATGAAACTATACTGTACTTCTACAATAACCTCCATTTACAGGTATGTAAAACTTGAACTCTTCATTGATGACATTGTTATTAACTTTGTTTTTTCCCCACTTTTTTTTCTCCTTGCTTGTATATTATTTTGAGATGTTCCATTTCTGTTTGGCAGCAATTTGTGGGCCTGCTTGGAGATACTGTGCAGATCTCACAGAGTGTGAATTGCCAAGCTATGACATGTTCCACTCTGGAAATGAGTCCTGAGAATTGGGAGCATCACCTTTCAGCAAGTATCTGTGAAGGCTGCTAACAAAGTTTCTGACATCTTGTTCTCATCGCTATTCTGCTTGAGGGATAATATCCATAACAGTTAAAAGCTGCTGCTTCAGATGAAGTGGAAGGGCTGGTTTTGACCATTTTCTGTGAACCCCAGAGGGAGGGAATTCAAGTCAGTTCTTCAGATGGACATCCTTAACTTTATAGTCAGGTTGGCAGATGGATGTGCTGTTCACACAGAATCATTTTAAGTTTTGGGATCATTTGTGTCTAAGATTATTTGAATAATGTAGGACATTGTTCTTAATGAAGTAAGATTTGAAATGGAACAGATTGTCCTTAGTGATTGTGTTTCAGGTCCATGCTGGTTGAAGCCTTGCCTGAGCATTCTGGTGTGATCTTATGGTTTACCCTGTTTTGAGCAGGAGGTTGGGCTAAGGATCTCCCAAGTTCTCTGATTAATCCAGTCTCTCAAATTTAAGTACTTTTGTCATACAACCTTACCATTCTGATGGGGACATAACTTCTGTGAAGGCTTCTCCTCAGTTTCCATACCCTTCCTACTGTTTGTTTGGTTTTTTTAAAGTTTAGAGGATGACTAAGGAGCATTTGAATATTCAGTTCTGCCACCTTCATCCAGTGTCTATTCATACTTTAAGCAGACCTATAAAAATTAACAAAGCAAACTTGTGTGACTGTTAGTTCTTTAAAAATTCATCAGTGATGTCAAGAAAAGTTAAATTAGGCTTAAATGTATTTATTTCTTAGGTTCTGATGGGTGAGGAAAACAGGTTGCAGAATGAGGTAGAGTTAACTGACAGTTCTTACCTGATAATGTGTTACGTTACCATAAATTGAAAAAAAACAATTTTTGAGTGGTGTATATTATAAATTTCTATGCATCTCTGTATTATTTACTATAAAATGGTCTGGTTTCCTCTGCTTGGTATGGAAGCAGACACTCATTTTGTTTATTTTCAAAAACATTGCTTCCACAATGGACTTACTTTCCCATCTCTCCTGCAGCTAAAATCATTTATTAGTGTTTGTGAAAAATCTTTTTAAGAGGAAAGAGCCCTCCCCTAAAAGCTTAATTGTGTGGTGGTTTGTTTTTTTTTTAAACAGATCATCCAGATGATTAAGAACATTAATTTCCTAAAAATGTAGGCTGAAGTCATTTTAGAAGATGTTACTAGAAAGCCCTTATTATTTTCAGATGAGCCATAGAATTCAGTGATCTTGTTCACTCTGTCTGGGATGGGAAGAAAGGAGTAACATAAATCATTAATATCATACAGTGACCTAACTCCCAGGCTTCCCTGGAGGAGAAAACCAGTTGAGCCCCTTGGGTGAGTTGTCAGAAGGCAGGAGAAATTGCATGGCAGAGTCCCTGTAGGCTCTAACAGGGAGGGCTTAAAAATTAGGTACCAAGATCGTTCTGCTGGAAGAAACAGGGAGGGTAGTCTTTCAGAGTGAGCCTGTGTTTTTCAGACCGTTTGGTGCATGTGGAACAACCCTGTTTTTGCTCTGTGTTGGTGTCTAGCTAGCTGTCGATTCCTTTGATATTCTCTGGCTGTGGGACTCTGGCTGAGGTTGCCAAGATGAATTCTTTTATTCTGCTGGGGTATCTTTAAGTTCAGCGAGTAACGTCAGTGATTCAGGGGTAAGTAGCACAGTGGCTGAACAGAATTAAGTTTCTTTCTCCAGAAGTTATTTCTTCAGGTGGAAATTGGGAAGAGGTAGCATTACTTGCAAGAGCTAGTACTGAAAATTTAGAAATAAAACCACTTAGCATTGTGCTGTCACTGCTTCTGTCACATCTTGTCCTTAGGTTATTATGCTTCGGAACTTGCATGTTCCACCTGTCTACAGTGAAAAATGAGGCTCTTGTTATCCTGAATCAGTCTGTCAATCCATGAGGTATAAAACAACATAAGTGTTTATCAAGAATTTTAGGAGCCAGAAGGTCTCCATCTCCACAGAAGTAATTTGCTGCTTAGGAGGTGCTTGCTAAAATGTCTCCCGATTCTCATAAGGTTGAACTGCTTTGGTCTCCATGCCACTAAAGCACTTTGTTCAGTGAAGAATGACAATATGAAAAGGAGCGTCCACGTGAAAGCTTCTGACGGGATTTGTCACCTGATAATCTCTGAACAATTAGGAGCAGATTGGGGGTTGGAGGAGGAATTCCTGTTCTGGAATGCCAGGGCAGGAGACAGCACCACATGAGGTGCTGGAACTCTGTCTACCATTTCACTTCAAAGGACCCCCCTCATTATTAGTCCTGAAGCTGCCATGTACCTTCCTAGTTGTGAGAAGTGAAGGGGTAGAAGAAACCATTTGCTTCACGAGCCTGTCTCTCTTGCTGGCGCGCACAGTCTGAGCTGTCTTGTCTCAAAGCTTATAAATGCCCGAGCTCATTCCTGACTGCGAGAAGTGTCTTGATAAACCCATGAACAGAATTTTCCACAGTAGATGCAGAAAGAAGTACTTAGGCTCAGAGAGTACTCTGCTGAGTTCCTGAATGAAGGTCTGCGTTTTGAGAGCCAGCCTGCCTGCCTGGTCTATGTCTGAATCTGAGCCTGAGCAGACTGAGAAGGAGACAGTGACAGAGAAACAAGCCACGTACTCAATGCAAACAAAAGAGCCATCTGCTGACCAGTTAGTATTGTACTGCACAGGATTTCTGACACTGAAGACAAATAGACACACTGCTGTTGTTTGTGTGAGAACAATGTGCTTGGTGCTGTGAAGGACTCCAGATACACTCTGACAGCATAGGAATAAATCTTTCACACCATTAAGTTACTCCTTGATGCCAGTCTGAGAGACTGAATGTAGCCTTGTGTGCTTTTTAGACTTTTGTACACTATAAAGCAGTGTTGTTGCATGGTGCCTGTCTTCTGTACAGCTCTTTGTATTAGCAAATTTAAAAAATTTGTATCTGCTTTCCATCCCTTCTTGACCTTCTCAATGCTGGAGATTGCCCTTGAAACAATCACTCTGACAATTAATGGAGACTCCTTGGTGAGTGAAGGTGTAATGAGGGAAGCAACAAGATTTTCTCAGCTTTCCTGTGTGAAAGTAACCCTGATGCCCCCCAGATCACCTCTCTGTTGCATTTTGGTCTTGCCTTGTAAAAAAATCTGGTGGTGCCTAAATAAAAATGCAAGTGTGGTTTGCATGAGTTGGCCCAAGGCTATATTGCACTACAGTGCATAATAAAGGACCCTGTTATGTTAAATATCCTCTTTTCCCTGCAAGTCTTATGTAATCATTGTGGAAATATTGCTCATGTGAGGGCTGGGCTGATCTGTAGGTGTTCTTGTTTATGACAGTTGTCAGCCTGAGAGGGGATTACCTGTGTGATACCAAGCTGGGTGGAGCTCTCCGAGGCACTTGAATTACACCTCAGCTTGAATATAAGTTTGAGTTTTCTGGTTAATTCAAAGTGGAGGGCTTTCAGTGATTAAAAGAGAGCTCAGCCTTTGTGGGTATTTTGGTGGGAGTTTGGTTTCTTCAGAAAGACCAATTTCCTGCAAAACTTTTGAAAGTGTACCCCTCATACTAAATTTTTGGAAGCTGGGTCATTTGTCATCACCTCAGCTCTGGTGACTTCCACCATTCATAGCAAGACAAAATTTAGAAAAATTGTGATTAGAAATTAGCCTTATGGGAGTTTTTAGTAATGTGAACAAAAGACAAGATGATTTGTAAAGAGCAGGCCAACTGACGTGTAGCCCGGTCTGTCCCCTGTAGCTAGGTTAGCCTGCATCATCTGCTCCCCTCAGCCGCTGGCAGTGCCAAAGTCAAGCACTAGGCTGCTTTAGATCTGATGTAGGTTGATAATTACTCTTCTCAGAAGACACTGCAGCCTGTTTTGAGACTGTGCTTGTCATGTGAACATTAACATGTCTTGCTTCAAGACTCATTGACATAACTTCTTGGGAAACAAAGTCCTCTTCAGGAACTTAGCGAAAAACCTAAGCCCTAGAACTGAACCCTAAATCCTCAGTGCCATGTGAACATGTCACCATGAGTTCCCTGTGTGCCATTTTGGACACTTTCCTCCACATTGAGCCCAGCCAAAATTTTTGCATGAATACCTTTTATCGAGTTATTCTTTTATTTGGTGATGGGTATCTCGGATAGCTATTCCAGTTTTCCCGACTGCAAGTAGAGCTTTTTAAAGAAGTATATTATTTTTTAAAGCGTCTGAGAAAGATGCAGTGACCTTCAAGCTAAAGCATGGAATGATCTGTGCTGCATAATTACACTTCAGCTACTTTTTTTTTTAAACTTCCAGGTCTCACATTAACCTCTCTGCAGATTTTGTCAGCACCCCATAAAAGCAGCATGTTACAAATATTCCAGTCATCTTCACAATGGCATGCTGGCTGCTGTCTGAGCTTCAGATGACGCTGATTTTTTCCAGACCCTTTGCAGAACAGGAGGATCTGAACCAAAGACTGTGAGGTTCCTGCTTGGAAATTCCACTTCTCTTGGGGGCCTCTTTTGAAAGCCAGAGTGCTGTAACGAAAGCTAAGTGTAAATAAGAGTCAGACACTGTTCAAGGCTGACAAACAGTCGTTAATTTTGATTTTGCAATAGAGCAACAAAGGATATTGCAAGGGCCAGAGCATCTGCTGGTGTAAATGGTGATAATTTTACTGGTCAGAGGATTCATAGCCCTTCGTCCCAGCTGGGAATGTGCGTGTGAATGTGTGTGGGGTATGGGAACAGAGATTTACAACACCAACATTGAGGGAGACAAAAAAGCAACATTAAAAAAAGCAGGCTGCTAAAGTCAATATATGGGGTGTTAAAGGCCTGCTTTAAAACAAATTAGAAGAAGGTTACACTTTGTAGTTAATTTGGAAATGGGGTTCTAGTGACTTCATACAAGTAGTGTGACTGTATGGGCAGGTGGTCGTGTTAAATATGAGGCTTTTTGTTTGTAATTACTAGCTTTACAGATGAAATAATGTTAACAATGCAAATTAGTGCCCTGCTTCTGCAAATGCTCAAGTGTTCATATAAGTAGGTCCTTAGACTTCAAAGGAGTTACTCACATGAGCAAAATGAAATGCAGAGCTGTTGTGTTTTCATTCTCTTTCTTCTAGGTTGGTGTCTCCTAGTGTAACTTCTGGTGCTTTATTCTGAAAACCAGATTGAGGTCCTGTGGAAATTCCTCATGTAATCTCATTACCTGTGAATAAACAGCTTGCTTAAATTCCGTCCCCCCCCCCCCCCCCCCCCCCCCCCTTAACTTCACATAGTAGATGACTGCTGTGTATTACTTCCTAATGAAAGGCTGAATTTAACTTCTGTCTGGTGATGCTCTTGCCAGAACATGCAGTCTGGTCAGTCATCAGTCAGAGACATGGTAGATGTATTACTCATCTCGTTCTGGGCTGGCCAGCTGCTGTATGTGTAGGGGACATTCCCGTTCCCGGGCAGGTGTCTGAAGAGGGCTGGGCTAACAGACCCAGGTTTGCAAGGGGCAGCCTGTCTCCCTCCTGCTGAATTTGATAGGGATCTGCCTTCCCTCTGCCCCTGCTGGTTTTCTTGCCATGTTACTCCAGTCCGGTTGCATGGGACCAGGGTGGGGGAGTGGAAGGAGAGGTCAATAAAATTGTCCCTTGGGCTGACAGCTAACCAAACCTGTTCAACGCTCTCGGTTGTTTGTACAGCATATTTACTGGTGTGTTTTATATTTGGAAGACTCAAGTGGTTTGGCTAACAAATATGGTCTGAGAGTAGGTACATGTAACCCAAGCAACTGACATTATAGCTTGGCTAATTCAGCCTAATTAGTTCTGAGTGCAAAATGCACTAGATTCTACCCAAGTTGAGAGATGAATATTGTTTCCATTACTTCCCACTAGAGTTTTGCATATAATTTTATATGCTTTGTCAAGCGGGTAGCATTTTGCTTTTTAACCAGATTAGAAATCTTGTTTTTTCTCCTGCCTCCATCTGCAGTGAACCCCTCTTTATATCTGATTCTGACACTTCCCGGGCCTATCTGCAGGTTTGCATCCATGCCTCTTGCTTCACAAAGGTAAACAAGTGCTTCATCTCACTTCCATTGAAGTCATTGAGAGTCTTTCCACTCATGTCAGCAGCAGTCGGGAACAAGTTTTTCATCTTTCCTTCCTAGAAACTGGTTAGTCTGGGTCCCTTTTTGTTCATCTTGTTCTGTCCTTAGTCCCCGTCACGTCTGAGCACTTCAGTCAGCAGTAGATTACTCTGTCTTGTTCTGGTACCCATACTCTGTTGCATGATGAGGCTGAGGAATAACAATGGCTCCATTATTCAGCATCTTCAACTGAGGATAAGTGGCAAAGATGAAAGGACAGATTTTCAAGATGTGAATGACAGTCTGGTGTGATTTTTTGTTTGTTTGTTTTTTTCTCAAAGGTATTTGGAAGCTTTAGAAACCACTGCTTTGTTCATGGGTTTGGTTTGGGTTTTTTTGTTTGGGTTTATTTTTTTTCTTTTCATCATGAAAAGACCCAGCATTAAATATCTCAGTAAAGGTCATGGAGAAGGTCTGTTGCAGAGGACGCGTAAAGGCATCAGTTCTGAATCTGCTTATGGATGCTTCCTCTTCTGAAACATGGGCAGCTCTCTGCCTTGGGCTTCACCACAGAATGACTATACACCTAAGATGTCTGCAGCAAATACCTGAGAGAAACACCGTGTGGAAAAACAACTCTTCTGCAGTACTGGATGGTGTCTTCTGTGGCTGCGTTTAAGCATTTGAGGGCTTCTATTCCTTTCCTTAGTTACCAGATTTCATTTCAGGGAGCTGGTTGCATGATTTTAGAGAAATATAAGCAGGCTAGTATTTGCAAGGTTCAAACCTCATGGAATGACCATTTTGTGTGAGTAAGCTTTCAGAGCAGCCCAGTGACTTGTTCCTCCTATGTAGGAGACACAGGGATGCAACAGATGACAGGTCTGTAACACAGTCATTCAAAGTCCATCTGCCTGTTGACATACAACATCTCAACCCTCCAGCTCTCAGCTTACCTGAAGATTTTGCCTGGCTTATGGCTTCTCGAGTTGCTCAGATATGCATGCTGTAGCAATTAGTTATACTAGCAATTAGTTGTGCTTCCAAAAATGGAGTCCCTCATTAAAGCCTGGCCCAAGATGTGAGGACCCAGCATTTCATCTGGAATCTTTGAAGTCTCTGAATGTTGAAAGTCTAATAGTACTAGTATTAATAATAATATATAAATACATAAACAGTTCCCACGTGTGTTGCAGCCACATGAAGCATGTTCGTAGTATATACAAGAAGCAGCATAACAAAATTTGAAGATACTGTCTGAACATCTTTGTAATAAACATCGCTATTTTAATAGAAAATGTGTCCCTCTAACCAAATTTTCTTCTTGGTTACACTGGTATACATTGAGGGCATGTCGTAGCATGACGGAGTCACTAAGATTACAGAGAGAAGGACGGGTGTTTTCCAAGGTGAGCACGTGACTGGTCAGCTAATGATAGCTGTTGTATGAAGGACTTGCTAAAGGATTGCTTGAAAGGTTCATGGAAGTATATCCTTGCAATCTTGGCTGACATGTAGGAGGTATTAAAATAATCACTGCAATCACAGAATCAGAATTGTCTAGGGTGGAAGGGACCTTTCAGATCATCTAGCCCAACGATTAAACTAACACTGACAAAACCCATCAGTCAGCCATCTTGCTAAGCACCATGTTAAACCATCTTTTAAATACCTTCAGGGATGTGACTTAACTGCTGCCCTGGGAAGCCCATTCCAATGCTTATTAACCCTTTCAATGTAAAAATTTTTCCTAATATTCAATCTAAACCTCCCCAGCGCAACTTGAGGCTGTTTCCTCTTGCCTTATTGCTTGTTACTTGGGAGAAGAGACCGACCCCACCTCTACAACCTCCTTTCAGGTAGTTGTAGAAAGGGATAAGATCTCTCCCCAGCCTCCTTTTCTCTGGGCTCAACAACCCCAGCTCCCTCAGCCATTCCTCATAAGACTTGGTTCTCCAGACACCGCACCAGCTTTGTTGCCCGTCTCTGGATCCACTCCAGAACTTATTTTGTGGAATGTGGCAATGACCAAGCGTTGCTGCAGAAACTGCAGTGTTAGGGAAGAGATCGAAGGTTAAAAAATAGGAACTGCAATTGCTGGTTAAGGAAAGTTCACAGCCCATACGCTCAAGAATATTTTGAGCCAAAAGAGAGTATAAATGGTGGGAACCCTGCTATTCAAAAGACCTTTTCAAATTCACAGCAGACAACTAATTCTTCTTGAGCCTTAAAGACATCTGCAAAAGGTCTTAGGCCCTTTGTCAAACAATACAAATATGGCACTGTGCAGAAAAAGTAACGATTTGAGCCTTCACAAATTAAACTCTTAGAAGCTACCAACCAGGCATCCAGGAGGACTGCTAGCTGATCATTTACTGCTTTAATAGCCCTCCAAGACAGGCACAGTATTGTTTTACGGAGATGAGATCAAAATGGCACACAAGCAGTGGGATTTCCTTTTCATGTGCTGGTTTGATGGGCAGCCTGGGTAGAGGAGAGGGAAGGAGGATTAGGGCCTTAATGCTAGATAGCTACGTGTTTTCAGAAGAAAACTCAGATGAAAAGTCTACCCCTACAGAATTCTGAAAGCTTTTCGCTAAAAAAGAGATATCCTAAAAACATTAGTTTGCAGTCTTTAGTTGGGGGTTACGGTTTAAAACATATGTAGGGAAAGGGGACAGCATTTTGCATGACACAGAGTGAAGTCTGTATGGAAGAATGTAGTGGGCCATATTTTCAGGAAGGAGCAATACATTAAAAAAATTATTTGGATGGACTTTACCAGGAGTTACCAGGCACAATTCTAGAAAACGTAGTTAATTCTGTATTCAACTTCCTGGAAATCATGCATAACTTCTGACAAAGTGGTCCTTATGGCTTTTTGGCTGTTCTAAATCCCTACATCCACCCAATTGGCCTGTCATTCAGGTTCTCTTGCAGAGATCTTCAGAGCTGGAAACCAGGGAACCTGATAAGCATTACAATAAAATACCTCCTGCTCTCCTGACAACAGTTTTAGGCTAAACAAAGATATTGTCCTTTTTTAGGACATGCCAAGCACAGAAGATGCAGTCCCAGAACTTGATTTCTCAGCCATATGATCCTTGCTGGCAATCCACGTAATTTATTGTAGAAATCAGCCCACTTGTTGTGTCCATGCCAACCTGACCTACTGTAGGGAAGTAATTTCTTCTTTACATCTGTAAACAGTCTGGGGTTTGTTTTGGTTTTGTTTTGTTTTTTTTTTTTTATTTATTATTTCTCAAAGTGTAATGAGGTTATGTCCCAGCAACAAGTTCTGGGTGGTGTCAGTGTCCTCTCTGCTTCCTCTGCCTGAAATCAAGCACTAAACATTTCCTAAAAATTTAGAGTTGTATGGGGAAAAAGGGAAATTTATGGTGTTTTTCAGAATTTCAAGGTGAAACAGGCCGTCTTGGACAGCTGGCAACATGCAGGCTTATAGGCTATGTCTTAAGAACTGCTAAGTTTCAACTCGTAGCCACTTCAGCAGCTATCCTTGTTGGCAAGTATGAGATGATCTGTAGCATCTGATGCCTTATCCAGGTGCCAGTATCTGAGCTGAGCTGTGTCTCAGAGTCCCACCCTGTTGGTATGACTTATTTTCTGTCCCAGAGGTGGTACCTAGTTTTTAGCTCTACAAAAATACGGGAGTTGTTGTCTTCTGACCATTAACTGTTTATTTCAAGTCATTCTGTAAGGATGACCCATCCTCCTTAGGTTTTACTTTCCTACGGCCTCTGAGTCATCCACTGAGTTTGCTTGTGTAGATTTGGCATTCTTGTCTAGATAACGGGTAGTCAAACAAAACAATATTGCAGCAAGGATTGCGTTTGGGGCTGTTGGTAAAACAGACCCACACATTTCTCATGATCTCATTAGCAACCACGGAACTTGGAAGACCTGTCACTGGAGAGAGTGTTTATTCATATCATGTCTCTCCTCTTAAACTTCCATAATGCAAGATCTTACAACAGACTGTAAGATAAAACACCTTGGAAAATTCAAGTTTATAGAGTCAACACAGTAATCTCATTGAAATAAAATGTTTATTCCATAAGGTTTGCTCTGTGGTATTAATAGCACCAGTTAGACTCTGTCAGTATATCCCAGAAGCAATTGACATTTTGTTCCCTGAAGGAGGTGTTAGTCTGAAGCTCGTGTACCAGAAATGAGGTGGTACTTTATGTGCCAGCTGTTTGCAGATTCTTCCAGAACTAGAAGATGTTTGCAATTCCTTGCAAGCACAAACATTCCTACACCAGGCACTCCTGTCTGCTTGCAGATGTCCTTGGATCAGCTACAGTTACGTGGGGGAGGAGGGCATCCTGTTCTCCGTCCTGCCACTCAGGGCTTAGTTTGGCTGGAGGTCACTGTATGGGCTGGCTCAGAGCTGCTGTGGCTCAAGCACCAAGCCTGCTTCAGTGAGAAGGGAGCTGTGTGTGTGTGTGTGTGTTTGCACGCTGCACGTATGGAATGTGTAGGATAATCTGTGAAAGGCTCTGTGGGTGTGAAGCCATCCCCGGCGGTGTCCTGAGGGTGGCTGAAGGGGTTGGCTGGGTCAGGGCAGTCTGCAGGCTCTCAGGGAAAGCTGTGTCTGCATGTGTGGATGGATGCAAGGTCACCACAGGAGCTGAACCCTGCCTAATGCTATCAGTGTCGCCACATGGAAAATTCACAGAGCAAAGACTTTAGGCTCCTCTGCTGCATGCACTGGATTGCTTTTGTGTGGCTTTGTTTGCCAGTTTCCTCCAGCTATAATTTTCTTTTGCCAGCACCACTGTGGGGGAAAAATCACACAGAATCACACAGAATCTTCATTGTTGGAAGGGACCCTTGAGATCATCGAGGCCAGCCATACACACACACACACACAAAATACAAACAAAACAAAAAACCCACAAAAAAACAACCAACCATCCAAAAAAAACCCCAACCCAACAATCTGGCATTAGAGCATGCCCTGAAATGCCATGTCTACACATTTTTAAATACCTCTAGGGATGGTGACTCCACCATCTCCCTGGGCAAGCTGTTCCAGTGCCTGACCACTCAAATAATTCTTCCTAATATCCAATCTAAACCTCCCCTGCCACAACTTAAGAGCATTTCCTCTGGTCCTGTCATTATTCACTTGGGAGAAGATGTCAACACCCACCTCTCTACAACCTTCTTTCAGGTAGTTGTAGAGGGCAATGGGATCTCCCTTCAGCCTCCTCTTCTCCAAACTAAACATACCCAGTTCCCTCAGCCTCTCCTCATATGACTCTCTAGACCCCTCACCAGCTTGGTGGCCCTTCTCTGGACATGCTCCAGTATTGAGGGGCCCAGAACTGAACACAGTACTCAAGGTGAGACCTTACCAGTGCCGAGTACAGAGGCACGATGACTTCCCTATTTCTTCCGGACGCGCTGTTCCTGATACAGGCCAGGATGCCGTTGGCCTTCTTGGCCACCTGGGCACACTGCTGGCTCATGTTAAGCTGGCTGTCCACCAGCACCCCTGGTCCTTTTCTGCTGGACAGCTTTCCAGCTGTTCTTCCCCGAGCCTGCAGCATTGCCCGGGGTTGTTGTGACTGAAATGCAGGAATCAGCACTTGACCCTATTAAACCTCATCCCACTGGCCTTGGCCCATCGATCCAACCTGTCCAGGTCCCTCTGTAGAGCCTTCCTATCCTCAAGCAGATCAACCTGCAACCTAGTTTGATGTCATCTGCAAGCTTACTGAGGGTAGGTTGAAGTTCAATTCATAGCTAATGCTTACCGAACCTCTTTGAGAGTCCTGTGAGGTATCTCAATGTGACACGCACCAATTAGCCAAACTACAAACGAAGTCTGCATAATGTAAATGAGCACTTTTGCAGACTTCCTTTACTCATAATGACCCTGTATCAAGGAATAGATCATGTAAAATATATAATTAAGGGCAAAGGTAGGTGGTGATACCTCAGGACTTCCAGTATCTTCTTTCTGGCTGATTGCAGAGATCAGCATTTTGCAGCACCCTGGGCCAAATTCTCCCAGGAGTTTAGCTCCTAGGAAAACCAAAGTACTTATTTAGATGCAAAGTTATTTTAAAACTGGTTTCCTAAGGAAATCAGGGATTAGGCATTCCACTTGTGTGTCCCTCTTTGACCATCTCTGTCTTTGAGAGCTAACCCCTGAATAACTTCTGCATCCATTTCCTAACCACAGGTGACCCAGCAGCAAACAGCCTTCAAGCATGTGAACTCTGTATCATAACTGATTTTTCCCATGAGGAGGTGGAAAGGCCGGTGAAACAGCCATTTATCCTACTGACGAGTGAATCAACACGCCTGTTGTGAATCAGCTTCTGTTTGCTTAACCTGAAGGGGTAAAGATGTGTTAAAAAAGGGGGTGGTTTCATAGCAAAAGGGAGCTGGAGACGGGGAAAGGATCCAGGAAGGCTTTTGGTAGGGGCTCAAAAAATAAAAACAAAAACAAGGAAGACAAGAATATTTTGTACAAAGTTGTAGGAAACTGCTTCAGTGTGAATGTTCCCATGGTGAGTTTCTGCTTGGGTTTCTGCTCCTGGGATGGCTCTATGAAATGTAGGCCTGTGTTAACACGTACCTCAGGAACAGCTGAGCTGAGAGAGATGTCACGATAATCTCTTATGGGGTCTAGGTAATGAAAGGTCTAAGAAGATGGACTAAAATAAGTGGGGATTTGCTGACTTTTGTCAGGAAAGCAAGTCATGGTGGTCAGAAACCTGCCATGAAGACCAGTTCTGCCTCCCTCTGGTGTGGCCTGGCCTGGGTGGGTGGGCCCCCCTGTGCTGCTCAGGGGCTTGCACCATCCTGTGGCAGGGCACTGGCGTAATGCTGCAAGGACAGCGGTGGTGGCTGTCCTAGCACAACCTGGTTTGGGAAAGGATGTCCCTAGGCCTCTGACTTGCCACTCCTCGTTCACCAGCTGGCGCAGGAGTGAGCTTTGTCCAGCACGTGGTTTAGGAAGGTGACGTCATTTATATCAGTCAGCTCAGCCTACTTCCCCGGTCTGATCTTTGGTCCACAGCTAACTTGCTGGTAGAGACTCTTAACACCCTCAGTAGTAAGGAAAACCTAGAGACACTAGCCCACAACGGTAAAGGCATGTCTTTGTGACCCATATAATAACACACCTAAATTCTTGTGCTATGACACTGGAGCATGACCTACCCTGGGAGGCACATGAGGAAACTGTATGGCATGGGTCAAAGCTGCTGCCAAGTCCTGCTCCCTTAACTGACATCACTACTGTCTAAAAACCTTAAGCTTCACTGAGCACATTTGTGGTTAAAGTATATATTTTCAAGTTGAATAAACTTTATCCCATCTATGTCCTTGTGACAGAACAGGAGATTTTGGCCAAAGCTGTAAAAATACAAATGGAACTTTTTTTTGAATATCCAACATAAGAAACTAAGGAAGTCTGTTTTATGGTACTACATCTGGTGCCCCTGACGTGTTTGGTGTCTTCAGTAGCAACATGTCTGGTAATCCCCAAGGAGTGTTTTACTGTAACCCAGGCTCGGCATAGTGAGGTAGCTTTACTCCAGCCCTCATATGCAGGTCTACCATCTTGTTCTCTGCTTATGTCACTACCATTACGTTCCCTCTGCATCTTTCCCAAGTGTCTGACCCGGTGTGATCCCAGGAGCACGTAGGAGACCAAATATGGTCACACAAAGAAAAGCTAGGTAATGTCGGAGCCGGAGGGAGTGTTGAAGGAAAGCTGTCCAGGCAAGTGCATGTGTTGGCTTGGAAATAATCACAATAGGTGATGTTAGGTGGCTGTGCAGCCTCTGCTTGAGTCTGTGCCAGGGCACCCAACTCACCTCCCCAGCTCACCTCCCAGCAGCCCTCTCTGCATCTCATCAGTGCTCTCCAAAGCCAGGTGCTTCCAGCAACTTTTAGCTAGCCTTTAGCCAGATTGTGGGTGAGCTGTAGGCTAAGCTCTCCCCACGAGGTGCAGCTTCTTCAGCCTTCGACTCTGTGGGGATAGAGCTCGTCCAAAACTGATGGGGAACTGTCATCCTGCTTATTTCCACATTGGACGTGCCTGTCTGTTCATGCCAGCTATTGAAAAGGCCAGTATAAATCTCAATGCCATATGTGAGGGGCCCCCACTTCCTATGTATAAACTCAAGGGCATTTTTAAGGTTTCCTGACGGGCAGGCTTCCTGTGCACCGGAATGTTAGGCAGTCTGCCTTGTCAAGTGAACAAATAGCATTGCTCTAAATATTTTGCCATCAAAGAGCATTTCTTGACTTTATACTTTCTGCATGGTATCACAGATCCTGTCCCTCCATCCCCACACCAGCTTCAATAGTTCTGTCACTGGCTTTTTTTTTTGAGTTGCGGCAGGTGTGATCAAAGCTAATAGAAAGGTGTCCCTCACAAAATCCCATGACATTGTAAGGGGATTGGGGCCCCCAGAGGTCTCTAGTCCACCATCCCATGCTACATTCCATGTGCATGAAGAGTCACTTAAGATACATACGTACCCATCTTCCTATTTTTGCTGGAGCAACCCTTTCAGCCAGCAATGCTACTGCATTAACAGGATTCACAGGGGTAATAAGGAATAAAACCGCTGCTTTTTGGAGCCTGTAATTATGCTGAGACTTTAATATAGTAAGAAGATGGAAAAAAACCCAACCAGTAGAAGACGATGTTTATGGGGAAGGGTCAAAGGTTATGTCTCTCAGGTTGTTCACCTAGTCAAGCAACGGGCAAGTTGTGTTTCGGTCTGGGTGACCTTGCAGCTGTGTGTACCAGTGGCAAAAGGCAGTCCCTGCTGTGTACAGCTGCCAGTCTGAAATCACAGGGTTACAATGGGAACTGGATGATGTGATGTGCTTAATTGCAGTCTCCTTACGGGAGTTGTTGCCTTAACCCTGCAATGCCTCCAGCAGGTCTGCAGCCCAGTCAGAAACAGAGACCCACCATTGTCTCACATTCAGCCCAAGTTGTTCCGTTAATGCCATCTTGCTCTGTGGTGGTCCATCTCACAGCTGATCAACAGCCTAGCTGGGATGAACACCATCTCATTAAATTGTTGCTTGTGTCATTCAACTGCTTCATGCACCTTTCTGAAAAAGCAATGCAAAGGAAAAGAGAGGTACTCAAAACTGTTGTGTCAAAAAGCTACAGAACAGGTTGCTGGATGCAGTTGTAGTTCACTGCTTCCTCTCTGGCTGGCCTATCAGGAAGCAGGGTTTGTGGTCTCCTGCATCACCTAAACAGTCATATGAGGCAGATGCTGTCAAATGGTTGTTTCCAAATCTTACGGAAAAGTCTGCAGTAGCAAAAATGTTGTCTTTTTCTGTACTGATTAACTTTTGTATATCAGCTTGGTTTTCAATTTTTTTGGGCATGGAGAAAAGTGAACTCTCCTATAGTACTTCACTGGGAAAAGCACTTAATTTGTGGTTTTGCCAGAGACTTTCACTCTGAGGAGTTAACGGAGCTAAAGAACAAAGCCAAGGGACTAAATTCCTGTGTGGAACAAGAATAAATAAAAATGAAACGCACCATCAGCCAGCTGTGCCTTTGCCTTATCATAACAGCTGGGAGCATGATCAAAGAGCTTGGTCCTGGTGGCTGCTGTCCCGTTACTGATGTCCATGAAAGATATGGATTAATTTCCTTCATAAATGTGTGAGAGGCAAAGGCATGCCCCCTCTGAGAGAGAACAATGAAATAATTCTGTTGTTTCAACACCAATAAACTGTTTCACTTCAGTTAATCTTCATATACAGGATCATTTTAAGTATGCCTGCTCCCGTTCAGACTGACACATGGCCATGGCTGGGGGAACATCCTATTTTACAGTGCTTGGGGTTGGGGGTGAGCTACACATTAGTGAGTTTTCCTTGTGTCATGCATAATCTGTTTCAGGCATTTCTAAAATGTCTGCCCAGGACACAGAAGTCCTAGGTGTCTCCTCCAGACCAGTAAGCCTGGCCCATGCAGCGTCAGTGCTCATGCCTCTGAGCTGGTGGGGATCTCAGAAAAATCTGTTTTACTCAGCCACACCATTTAAAACTGAGATGAAGCATGCAGTTAGACGACGCATTCGCACTGCCCACTTCACAAGTGAGAGCACAGCACTGATGGGCACGAGTGTGCTGGCACTTAACACTCTTCATAAATAGTCCACGAGGGAAATAAAATTCAGAAAGTCTCTAATGAGAGTCATACGGTTCTGGTGGGAATTGACCTCATCGCTCCTGAGGGCAGAACCCATCCTGAGCCCTCCCTGGAGGGAACAATGTCAGGCACAGCTCCAACCAGTGGTATACAATACAGCACTCCCAGGCCCCCTGAAGTCATGCCTGCTTCCTTTTCATGGAGCACATGCACTGCCAAACAAACAAACAAATGAATTAATTACACAGGTTGGGGTTCCAACTGAAAGGTAAACAGAAAAAGCACGGAAAGAGAGAATGTGCTGTGAATACAGATAATCTTTCCAATGAATTTTATGAATTCATGAAACAGAATTCTGGCCCTGATCTTCATCTCCAGCAGCCAATCTGTCAACACCAATAACTAGTTTTAACTTGTACACATCTTCCTATCCTAACATAATGTGAGAGCATCAAGGGGCAGTAACTCTGTGGCTTCCCTCTGCTGTTGGTTACAGTGTCGTCCATCCTTCTTGTTAAAGGGATAGCCCTTGTTCCTAATTTGAATGTGTCCAATTCCAGCTTTCAGCTCCTCTTAGTTCCTCTTAAGCCTTTCTCTGGTAAACACTGTAGGATGTGGCATGCCCTTTTTTTTAAAAATGGATTATTACTGCATTGTGCTGTAGTGCGGAGATAACCAAAGACTATAAATCAGCAAAGCTGGGTTTCAGAGAAGTCTCGGTATAGCAACATATAGCAACATACGCCTGTTTTGTTGAAGCAGATGCTGTCGGTCACAGTAGAAGAAAGCACATGAAGAATGGCACGCGCTTTTGGGCTGATTTATTCTTGTGCGCTGGGTTTTCTTTTCCAATCAAAGCCTTCCTATGCAATTAATTAGTACTTTTCTCTGCCTCAGTGTCCCTTCTGTAGAACTGGATTTGTGATTTTGCCTCAAAACACAGGAGTGCTGGAAGATTTCAGTGACATCCTTTACCCCTTTACTCTCTATTTCCAAAAGTGTAACAAACATAAAATACTGTATCTTGCCATTGCAGCAGTGAGAACCCTGAAGATGTTTGTTGCCTTTGCTTCAGATTGTCATTATGCAATGTGAAATACATGGCTTGGCTTTCCACAGTTTTGCATGGCCTCACTTTCTGCACCTTTATAGCAGCTTTTCATTAGGCTGCAACAGCTCTCCAAATCTACCTTGAGAGAGGTGAGTTTGAACGTAAATAACATATAAGCCCAATGCTGAACATCTGCGGAGCCACAAGAGGAGTAGCCAGTGTTATCAGCCCTGCTGGGCAAGCGACCTTCCTTGGGGCTTGTGACAGCATGACATTGACACCCAGGGAGGATGGTTGAGATAAACCTGGTGCAGCACTTACTCTAAGCTCCCTCGACAGAAACATTTCCCTCCACCCACAAGCTAGAGGGGTGGGTGATCCAAGCCTGGGAAACTCAAGAGTCGATCCTATATAAATAAAAATGGCTGTTTTAAAAAACAAATAAGGAACAGGTCCTTCTCCTCTTCCACCCACCTTTTATAAGATGGATCAGAAGCAAAGCATGGTGTGCCACCACTCTGAAGACTCAAAACAGTGAAGATCATTTCAAAACAGGTTTCCTGGAGCAGAGATTGATACGTGTGAGGACTTAATCACTATATGAATAATAACAGAATGGAGACAAAGAACAGCGAGTCAGCAGGGCTCTCTGCTCACCACTTAATGGTTATCTGCCTGGGTTTATCTGTACCCACACACTGCGTAGCGCTGAGTCTCAATGTACTTCAGCTTTGCTGCTCATGCTGGTTTAGCACCCATCTGCCAGATCTTCCATGAGGGCAGCCCTCGCAGCCCAAGCTCACATGGTCATATGCCATATTTTATTGTGAAACGTTCAGCTTTTTTGTTTATAGATCCTAGATAGAAATTTCAGATACGTATGATGAAATAGTGGGTCTGTTTGGTTTTGTTGTGCTTTTCCCATATGCTAAATACCACACTGAAACATGCTCAAACACCTACTAAAAAGGAGCCATCTGGAAGGTATTTAGTTTCACAGGCCAATACGGACCTTGGTTGAAGCAAATTCCAGGATGCAGACATTTGGGTTCAAATCCAGATCCAAAAGTCAAATTCCAAACTCTGATAAGGCACACGGAAAGCAAACAGCTGAAGCCATTCACCATGATCATTGAGGAGTAATCCTTTAAAAATTTCTGGTTTTCTTTTTCTTTTGTAGAGCAGAGAAAAGTCAGCTCTGACTCAGGAGAGCAGTGTCCTTGCCGCGGGTAGCCGTGCTGCGGTGGGGACAGAAAGCGCAGCGATGGCAGGGTGAGCATCCTGCCAGACGAAGCACTGAGGTGAAGCACTGCTGCACACTGCCTCGCCAGGAGACCACCAGCAGGGCTGGGATCTCTTCCCAAGCCCACCACTAATTCCACGGGCATCCTTTGCATCCCACCCTCTGTCTTTCCTCTGTGCCTGGAAGAAAGAGACCTGGGGGTTCTAGTTGACAAA
>BJBW01003765.1:48284-62083 GCA_004320125.1 Scolopax mira | reverse complement strand
GTGCTGTATAGAGAGCATCCTTAAAGATCTGCCAGCTTTGTTCTGCTCCCTTGTCCCTAAGGGCAGTTTCCCATGGGGTCCTATTTACTAACTCCTTGAAGAGCTGGAAGTTTGCTTTCTTAAAATTTAGAGTCCTAACTGTGCTTTTCGTGGGCTTCAGTCTTCTTAAGACAGTGAACTTTACTTCATTTTGCAGAAGCTTAAGTGAAACTAGGTAAATCAGGCCTTTTGTGTAATATATAATTTACATGATCTCTAGTGAAGGTTATTTTCATATAGGAACTTAGATCAGCTTAAAACTTATTAATGTAGCTCCTGTTGAGACATGCTGTGATTCCAGTTGCCCACCTGAAAAAAAAATACCATGTTATGATTTCTACAGTGTTTCTGTCCTGCAAGAAGTTTTTCTATTAATGAAAGCACAGATCCATCTGAGTACATAATAAACAGGAAATAAGCTATCCCACCCCTTTTCAAAAGAACTAATCAAGTACTACAGGGAAAATAAATGTAAATAAAATATTGATTAAGAACTAAAAGGATTTTAATTATATTACTTTCAGAAATAATTTAATTTAACCTAAACAGACAACTGGGAGCAGATACTTTACGTTAGCATTTTTCAGATTGCTAATTAGAATTTCCAGGAGGAAATTCAAGTTTAGTGTCTGGATTTTAAAGATAAATAATGTTTACTTCTTTTTGTTATGAGCTTATGAAGGTTTATGTAGTACTAAAATGTAATATTGCATGTGCATTCTTTTTAAAATAATCAGATAACATGGATGCTCTATGCAGTACACTGTGAGTATAAAGAAGTTTTTAATTAAGAAAACTTGAATATTGGAGTGTGATTCTGGTTATGTATGTCATGTGTTCTCATATAGATTTGTATCTACTTTGTTTGTGGAACCGTTGGAGACAACTTTTTTTGGTAATATAAAAGCAATTATTGTGATGGAGCAGTCTTTGTGTGCCCTTTGCCACTGAGTGGCAATTTTACTATTTAATGGAAAAGAGATGAATCCAGTTCTTTATACTCTGCCATAAAACTTGATCCAAAACCCAGTGAGGTAAATGGAAATCGGTCATTCTCTATAATTTTGTATAGTGCTTGGCTTTGAATGCTGTTTCCTACTTTACACCACATTATCTAATAGACTTCTGACTACATGTATATGTGCCACCAAACAAAATAGGACTGGAATAACAAAGATACACAACATTTCAAGGGTTTCTCTGAAGCAACTTACACAACTATAAATTTTTTACAGATTCCTTATGTAATTGAATTAAATTCCTTTCAACCCCTGTGAATGTAGAGGGGAAGTGTGAAATTAAACTGGAAAGGATGCTATTGAGCTCCCTTTCCAAACACTTAAGACAAAATAGGAGAAGAATGAACATACCCCCACTGATATCCCTTAACTCTAGATTTGGGAGCAAAGAGTCCTTTTTATGCTGACACAGGGTTAGAACATGTGATGGGGCGATGAGAAGATACACCCTTAAGAAAGCTGTGACATAGAGGGCTCATCTGTCCCCTTAGACAGTAATTCCTCTCTTGGATTGTTATGAGTAGATGGGTCATTGAGCATGTGACATACAATTTATATATATTTTGAAATAATTTCCCTAAAAATTGTGCAATCCATGCCTATGCTACAAGTGCGGTTTGCCTATCCAGTCTTCCTCGCAAATTCTGAATCAGTTTCAAGCAACTTTTCAACCAACTTGACA
Source organism: Scolopax mira (assembly GCA_004320125.1). NCBI lineage: Eukaryota > Metazoa > Chordata > Aves > Charadriiformes > Scolopacidae > Scolopax > Scolopax mira. Next base: position 60,343 of record BJBW01003765.1, on the reverse strand, counting down.
AGTAGGGAGGAAATCAAAATATGAAATTCAGAAAAACAGACAGAAACCCTATTAGAGCCCCTAATAACCTGCAGTGCCATTTCACAAATTGCTAGATACCAGAAAGAAGGCACAACAATGCTGTGACTCCTGCAACCTACGGAAAGCTTTGGTCTGGTTTCACACCAGAAACACACATCTGAGGAAAACAGGTTTCAATACTGTGTTGCTTGTGCAACCCATACAACCCATACAATCCTCCACATGTGGTACTTCTGCAAGAGTAAGCTCTAAAAACGAAACCGTTTTTCTCTGTGTAAGCACGAAAAATGCAAATGTGGTAGGTCAGGATCTGAAGGTTATCTCCTCACCTGCTCTTTCTACAACTTAATGCTTCCTTCACACTTTGAAGTGGCTGTATTTAAGTGCCTTTGTGTACATAGAGAGTGATCTCTCAGGATGACAGGTAACATGAAACTAAAGACTGCAATGGTAATTGGAATGTCTGAAGGAACAAGAGAAGAAGGAAAGATGCACTAGTATTCACAGATAATCATTCCAGCTGGTTACACCTACATGAAAAATGTGTGCTTCTGTATTTACCCAAATAAACAAGTGTGCAAAGACTGTGGAGACAGGGGGAATGCACTGACTGTTGTATACCCTGAGTGCACATGAGGCTATAATGCAAGTAAATGAGAATGACGTTGAACCATGATGTGCAAGCTAAGGGGAGTGTTTGAACGGATGTATGGAGATGTATAGATGTATGGAGAGTCAAAGCTTACATTTACGAAGGCAAGGTATATATTTTGTTTTCATTTCTTGACCCTCTGTATAAAGCAAACCTTTTACCATCCAGGAAAGAGGAAGAAGAGACAGAACGCTGATAGGTAAACTATACTTGCCCGCCTTTGGTGGGTCCCAGGCTATATGTTTAACCTTCATCTGTGTCCCTTCATCTAAGTTTTACATATACAGAACACATAATTTACACATATTTACACATAATAATGTATAAGGTATTCCTCATACTTCATTATATAAACTTTTAAGAAAAGTTTAATTCCTGTAAGTCATATCCGTTGACACAAAGTGAATGTTGCTGAAAACTGATTTTAGCTCAATTCAGTACTTTGCTTTGCATTAAGATGACAGGCTATTGGGTACTTAAATATTTCTCTTGACCTGGAAATCAGTACAACAGTTTCCACCCTCATATTAAAAGTGGTTTGGTCATTTAGAACTTTTTTTTTCAAATACTTCAGTCTCTCAACTGTAAGAACTAGAAAATAATGCCCTATTAGGTGTTGTGAGATGACTAAATCTGAAATTGTGAGCTGTTTTGATCCTGCAGTTGATCAGGCCATGTGAGCAGGTCAGCAGGTTGATTACCATAACTGAAGACCATGGTACTTCAAGGAGTGCTCAGTAGTAAATATGCAATGTACTTCCAAGTTTGTCCTTTGAACCTGATCAACTATAGCATGAAGACCCTTTGGGGGACTTGAAACATATATTCCTTACTCAAGCAAATGAACTTCAGACATTAATATCATACTCCCAGGGACAATCTATGACTAACACAGTCATACAGTTGATTTTTGATCTGTCCGAATGTAAAATAAAAGTAATATAAATACTGGTATTTCTACCTTAAAGGAAGTGTGTGTGCATGGGATCAAAAATGTGCCTCTAAGGAATAACAAAATAAAAAATCCACAGTGCTATCAGTGTGCAAAGTTCATGGAACATCATAATTTATAAAAAATCACTGTATTTATTAGACTACTCCATTTATTTAGTGATTTTGATTAAACTTCATTTTATTTAATTCCTGATTCTGTCCCTCTATTTATTTAATTCCTGAATATGTCTGTTTGCAATTTCCTTTGAAATCTGCACAGAAAGCAGGAGTGAACCCTAAATTCAAATAAATCACTGCAAAGACTCAGCGGCTGACAGGTACGTCTTCCCTGAATGTGCCTGGTTGCTTGCACATGTGTCTACTCATTCATATGGCTGACAAGGTATCATCTTAACAGCACAAAAAAGACAGCCTTTAAACTGTGACCCAGATGTGGACTTTCCACAGAGGCATTTAATTTCATGAGTTTCTTTTAAGGTGAAGAGAGCATGACTGCCAAAAAAAAGGGAAGAAAAAAATGTGGATGACATCAATGGGGAATATATATCCCATATTTCCTGAGGTTTTTCATAAGATTTTAGTTCTTTGCTGTAAGTTAGATGAATCCTGCAACAAAAGTTTTCATCAGAATAACTTTTTTGTAAAACCATTTTACTCCACCATTTCAACTGTTGCTCTTTTCTCTCTAAAAATAGCTTAAAGATTGATTCAATTGTGTCAAAGCAGCAAAAGCAAACCAGACTTACGAGGGAGAGCATAATAAGCATATAAGCGAAGTAGATTTTTGTCCAAACGATGCCATATTTTTCTTTTTCTGTGTAACTTATGCTTTTTTCTTTTCTCTCTCAACAGCTTTGTCTCTCTCTCGGCTTGGCCTTACACACAGGAACAAACATTATTATCACATCCAGTATCCAGTTAGCCACCAGCTACACCACTATGCATTTTCATTCATGATTCTGAGCCAAGGAGGTGAATTACAGAAAACCTTCAGATTCTTTTAACTGGGAGAAGTGTACAATTGCCAAGTGTACACCTGGGAATACCAATAGCAGCATTTCCCAGTCTTTCTGTGGCTGAACAGTTCTTGAGAAAATTCTCATGTTTCCTGCCTCACAGGTAAGGTGATAGGTAGGCACCCATGAGCAAGGCATTTGAATACTTGTTACAGTCAATAGAGATTATTTTTCCCTCAGAACAAAGAATTGTGTAGGAATATGAATCTATATATTAATTAATTATGTCACCCAGTGAGTGAGCTGACTAGATTAAATATAGAGAAAATATTAATTATTCTTTCCTTAGTGTGAGGTAATGCTTGCTTTTCTTCACATAGCCCTCTGGATTGAGAGGGTGGGAGGAGATGACTGTACGGTGTCATGGGATCGTCTGCAAGCTGCAATGATACTGGGTTGAGGGAGTGGTTGTGGGATAGTCACTGGGAATGTGTGATGGTAAATATTTAAGTTAGCACATTATTGCAGTGTCTGCAAAATGTTGAGGATGGGATCTGCATGGAGATGACCTTGAATTTAACATTGGTTAAAAGAGATGTGGTAAGACAGGGAGGATACAGATATCATCAGGCTCTCTTGCCTGAAGGAGTAATTGATGAAGGTTTTGGAGACCAGAAAAAGCCTTAAGATATTGGGGCTGAAGAGTGCAGCAGATTCAAGGGTAATGCCAAGGTGTGATACTATGGTGTGGTAATAAGAAATATTGGTATGATACTGTTGTTGATGGTGCTGGGATGATACTGGGGAGACTAGTGAAGAAGGAAAACTGTCAATTCCTGGACAGACGGGTTTACAGGGATGTGAAATCTGGTGTAACCCAGCACGGCTGCTGTTGCTCTCTCTCACAGAATAACAGTGATAATGAAATTATGTCTGGGTCAGGCAAAATGACTGAAAGAAACACAGCCCCTGCATTCATGCTGAATGCATGCTGAATGCACTCCTGTCCAGGGGAGTCAGGAAGAAAACTGGACCAAGTCTGTTTCTGCTTCCACTAAAGAAGGTTCAGAAGCCAAAACAGAATGGAAATGATCATTCTGGAACCACAAATTATCTAAAAAGTGTTATCAAGTTTAAGTATTCACAGTAACATGCTCCAGTTTCTATAGCCTAAGGTGTCTACCCTGCAGTGCCTGGGGGATGTGATTAATACCTACCAGTGGATCTTAGGTTAGTAGGTTATTTAGTAGATTACTAGGTAGATTACTTTAGCAGATTACTACCTAGTAATAGATGATTAAGCTAGGTAATAATAATGCCTAATTCTGGTTATTTATTCAAACCAGGTATTTTCTGATTGCTTAATGTAACAGAAATGGTATTATGCATATTTCTTCAAAAGATGGCAAACTTGAATACTGAAAGTAACAAAGTTCTCATGAGTGAGCAGAGAATCAGAACAATGTTTGCAAAAAATTATAAAGAGCTAACTTTCAAACAAAGGCACCTTACCTGACATTCCACTGCTCTGGATGCCTTCAGTTCACACTGCTGGGAAGACGCTGTCTTCCTCCTGCTCCCAGAGATGTGCTCCTCACATCAGCTACAGAGAGCTGGCTCTTTGGCTGCAGTCATCTGCCAAACTCTTGTGACAGCAGGAATCTCATGTGCTGGGATAAAAAGATGGACAGAGATGGTTAGAGATCTGTGCCACTGACACCACATCTTCTGTCTCCAAGAAAATACAGCAATAGTCCCCAAGAACTCTACAGAACCTAACTTCATGGAGAAATAACGAGTAGTTAGCACAACTGAAAAATCTTTCTGAAGCATATTATAACATATAGTATATCCCTCTGTCCCTACATCAGTCTCAACTAATCATGTGTTAGATTTAAATCTAACCGAAGCTACAATGTTTGCAAAAAATTATACAGAACTTACTTTCAACCAGTATATAGACCACAGAAAGCTGGATTTTATTCAGATGCTATTTCTGAGTACAAAAACCAATGACTTACAGTGACTAAATTATTCATGAAAAATTATTCACCTAGCCCTGGTGGGATGGATGTAGTAATTGCTTTGCCAGTTCAACTCTTTGTGCTCTCCCTTCTGCTGTTGAATTTCCATGTGCAATGTGGCATGTTCTGAGATTATAATCACCTTCATACAGCACCTATAGATCTGATATACCACTGATGGAGGAACAGAGGTGAGGGGGAAAGAAATTTCTCAATCAAGAAGGCTATCTGGATTAGCAAAGTCAAAGTCATGACTGTCATTGGCTTTTGTTCTGTACAATTGTGCTGTATTCCTGCAGCAACTATGAACCCTTCCAAATGCTTCCTGTGTCTTTCTCAAGGTGGAAGATTCATAGTCAAGCAGGAAACCTCCCTATATTCAAATGTACAAAGAACGAACTAGGGCCTTCATTACTGAGACCTCTTCATGAGGAAGCTGTATCCCATTCTGTAGCTGTATGGCTTGCTTATGATCTTAGTAGCTAACATTTTGTTTCACTTCACTTTTTTGGGTATTTTTGGTGTTGTCGTGGATGGAAGCACACCACCACAGGTGTAAAATACCTGCTCCACTTTCCTTATTTTAAATGTAGAAGAAAGTCTTGCCCATGGTCTTTATTTTTCTTCTATCTGGAATGTAAAAGAATGTAATTATTTTTTTTTTTTGGCTTTTGTTTGGACTGTTTACCAGCCTACAATGTACACAGTTGTCATTGCATTTTGTTGTTACCTTTTCTCTATGCTCTTATTACTGTATTTTATAGACAATAATTGTCATCAAAATGAATAAGATAAGAAGAAGAAACTGATTTGAAAAGTAGCAGAGAAGATAAGAGTATTTATGAAGGGGAGTATTTCAGCTAGACTTATCAGTACAAAAACTTGCATAAGAATCACTTTCCTAACATTCAGACCCACGTCCTCTGTTGGATGGGAGTCATTGAAGCAATTTAGCTGTCACATTTCCCACTAGAGTATTATGATGGAACTGAATTCCCCTCTTATGCCTGAATTGTGAAACAATATATTATATTCTACAATCATTAATTGTATGTAGCATTTTTGTTACTAAAATTTTTCATTTGCCAATAACCTTTGATATATTTTAATTAGCCTCTATCTTATATAATTACTAGCAGTTGTTACAATCCAAGCCATTCAAACTGTAAAGTTTATTTGAGACCAGTGGAGGCCATCAAATTAATTTCTTCTTTCATTCTTTTTTCTATTATGTTATTATGATATCATAATCTAAGGAGTCCCTCAATTATGAGTCTTGTTCTTTATCCACAATGATGAAAGACCAAGATCAACTACAATGCTACATTGTGTACACTTTATGTGTGATATTCATAGCACTGCTGCTCTTAATACATAAATAATTCTTATTGTTAAACTCTGAAACCCTGGTTCGGGAAGAAAAACAAGTCAGACATCCAGATCAGAGAGAGTCTGATTCAAAGTTTTTGAAAGACCAAAGAAAAGCTCCAAGGAATTTGAGATGATTCAGTACTCAGTGTCAGAATTCTTTCAGAGACGAGTGGTAGGTACTAACAGATGTTTGTGTGTACCACCAATGGAAAAGATTAGATGTGGAGAAAAATAATTAAATTCTTTTTCTCGTTAAAAAAAACCCCACCAAACTTAAAATCTCAGTAAACATGCACTGATTACAAAAAGCAAAATATGTCACATCCTTTTCTAGTTAGAGTCCATCATTAAAAAGTTAGTAATTCAGTGACATGGTTTGGTCTAGTGTAGATAAAAAATAAGCATGAGAATTGTCTTAAACTAAATTCTCCAACTTTGAGGAATGTTCATAAAAACCCTCACAAATCCAGAAAAAAAAATCTCTGGTAGGATCATAATGGGGAAAGGGTACAAAATTTCTGAGCATCCTTATTACACTATTGCAGAAAATATAATACTATAAGACTTTTAAAAGTTATTTGGTAAATTTAGTCTTGGGAGTTTAGAGATAGGGATGTTTAATCAGTCATCAGAGAAGTGTATCATCATATAATTCTTTTACCTGTTGTTCCTTTTTAAACTTTTCTGAGGCTAAACTTTAGAGACTAGTCTCCTGCTCCCAAGATCTGGGATGCTTTCCTAGAACTTACACTTTAGATTTAACCAGTATTAACCAGTAACCACTATCTTTGCAGTATTATAAATTGTAGCAATCAGTAATTCAGAATGCTTTCCCCTGGTATTACTTTTTCAACTAAAAAAATACAAGGTAACTGCCACAACATCAGATTATCATTTGATTTTGAGCTCAAGTGTAGACTAGAAGAGTGTTTGGCTGTAGTGAAAGACAGCAAAGCAGCCAATGAACTATGGAAAGACCTAAGAAAGGAGAGCAAAATGCACTTTTGCTCTAGTCAACGTGCTATTTGTACTGTCTGTACATTTACATACTGTACTTGCACCTCTTGGATTTCTGCTGCATAATGAATTAAAATTACAAGGAAAAATATGGTTTTTTATGATGTATCTCCAGAAAAAAATAGCTGGATTACTCTATCACCTTAAGTGATAAATTAAGCATATCCTTGTACTACAGGTTAAAATAAGAGTACTCAGAGTAGGATTTCCCCTACCTATGGACAGCCTAGATAAAATATCTTTTTTTAGGAGAGGCCTATACCTACGTCTAACAGATTTAAATATATTCTTGGTATGGATAAGGCCATATGTGGCCCTTTTCTTTAGTACTTTGTAGGAAACTGACTTGATTCCAACAGAAACTACAAAACAAAATTAATAAAAAATTTACTTTGGTGTTTGATGGAGTATATATGACCTAATTAAACAAAATGTCTTAGTACCCAAGAATGTATATAAAGTAACTAATGTGGTCACTCTTGAATGTACAGGCCACCTCATTGTTCACTACCACCCTGACATTTAGCCTTACCATAGACATTCCTGTATCTGCTCTGTTATGTGACCCTGGTTTTCTTGGAGTCAAGTTTTGCTGGCATAAGATCATTGCTATAATGACATTTTCTCTGTGTGTTATATCAATGCAAGGAATCCCATATATATTATTAACGTTTCCTGCAATATGTTAGTAGTTAACATTATTTAATTCACTGTAATCAGGTAATGTCCCTAAATTCTGTAAATTGCAGTTGTGGAACATGAAGCATGAATACCTCTTCAAGGCTGGATGATTTGCTGGACAGAGGGGGCTGACATTAACAGTGAGCGTCAATTGCTAAAATTAAGGTTCTAGAAACCTTTTAGCATATTTCAGAGCTGGCTACCACCTGAATAATTCATTCAAAGAGTCACCCTGCGGAGAAAAAAAATCTAACTTGCATCTCTGTCATAATTTCACACAAAAGAACAAATTACAATATTCAAAATATCACCATAAATTGGTGTAATCTGTTATGTTGTCTTGTGGGGCCTGGACTGCAGTATAATTGAAATCAGATTATTCTGCAATAGGACACTACAGCCAACTTGATAGTATTAATTAAATGAAAACCTCTGGTGGAAAGACTAATTCTGAGTTCTTTCAATACGTCTGAGGAGCTCAGTAATCACCACTTCAACAGTCTGGAGAGTCTAATTGTGATGATGGAACACAGATAGACTTCTGATACATTTCTATCCTTAGTGGGCCCAGACATTCACTCTGAAGTCCAGAGTAGCTTGCACACAGACATAGGCATGACTTGCCCATCCTTTAGAATTTAATTTAGAATGCAGAATCATGGAGCTTGGAAATCAAGCCCTGAACACTTGCTTGTGTGTGCAGCTTGTGGACATTTATGTGGAGATTCTGCTCACTGTGAACCCTGGTGGAACCATCCAGAGGCTCAAAGAATATTCTGAAACTAGAGTGGCATTACAGAATTCAGTTGTGGTTTGAATTTTTACTTGGAGATTATATTTGTGAAAACAGAGAATGGATATTAATAAATTGCAATTATGAATCTCTCAAGCATGCCAAAGAGCATTCAGGCTCATGACAAGAATATAATAGAGGCCTGTTAATTGGAAATGGTAAAGAAAGAAAATGGACACTCCGAATGTATGACTTGGATGGAAACTCCGATTCACAAAGGATGACACTGTCCCACTACAGTGATAAGCCATGAAAAAGACTTATGTGGTAGAAGCTATCAGAAAATATTAATGACCATGATGTAATGACCCAGAGAACACAAGCACATGAGCCAGATTGGTTCAGCTCAACAGAGTGAGGTCTAAAAGAAGACAGAGTGGATAAGTCTGCCTTGATGCTTTAGTTTGGAATAGGAGTGTTCTTTAAAGAGAAGCTTCCAATTATCTTCATTTACCACTCTTTGGGAGTACATGATCTGGATTTGTTTCAGGTTAAATTAAACCTGGAGATGTGTTCGGGAGCACCAATGCTCTCCAGTTACTAATAGGTATTCAGTCCACAGGATTGGACTATAATTAGTATAAAGTCAAACCACCAAAATATGTAAATGTGGGTGTTGGGTCTTTAGCACCATTCTCATGTGCATAGCACATGAAATGGCTTTGCAAACTGTTAGAGCCATGTGGAGTTGGCTGCTGGACTTTAAATATTCTCACTATTTTTGGACAAGAGTGCTGACCCCTTTCTCAATTTTATATTAAATTGGTCTCTTCAACTCTAACCTAGCACATGCTAAACACTGGAAATATATTTTACTTTCAAAAGCAAAAGAATGGAAAGTCAGACCAGAAAAAAAGATATTATCTAATTGACTTAAATATCTTAGCTGGAACTAAGACCATTACGTATGGTTTAGATCCAGGAGGTGGAAAAAACACATTCAATACATCCAGGTTTGTGACTGCAGTGCAGGACTCTTTTTTTGTTATTCTCATCTTTTAGAGTAGCATGTTTCCAGACCTTTTTCCACAGTGAGCTGATTTTTCAACAACTTTGTTGTTCTGATTTTCCATTTGGGCTTCACAACTACTTTTTAATCAATCATATTAATTAGAAAAATTAATGAACCCGAATTGTAATAACATTTAACCAAGCTCTATGAGTACAGCATTCCCCAGACCTAAATGACTGTCTCATAGAAAGATCACAGTGCACTGAATATCATTTAATCATGGACTATAGACAGTGAAAGCTCGTTAGTTTTGCTAGCCACGCACACCAACCACATATCAAAATCTCTTTTTAATAAACAAAAACAAAAAAGCCCCCTGACTGTACACAGACTATAACTACCACATAGACTGAAGCATTAGGCTTTAAAATATACTTAGAGATGGGTGCAATTTGAATGTTCCATGCTTTCACTCAAGAGACATCCAATTACTTCTTCTTTCAAAATATTAAATTAATATCTGTTCAAGCTTTAGAAATATTGGGGAACATCTGATTTATAGAGATTTGAATTCAAAGTAAATTATATACAGGTGGTACACACATAATAGTTAAAACGCTTATATGCATGGGTATACTTACTGATGTGGGGAGTAAGAAAAAGGAAAACTAATAAATTCTGAAAGCACAGAACCAAAGTACACTCTGGCAGATTAAGTACACCTTCTCAGTTAGAAAAAAGGTATCTGCAGTCTTGTAAATTTTCAACACATTTAAATGCCTTCAGAATAGACATTTGATTAAAATCTTTTGAATTCTTTCAAGGATATCTAGAAGCATTTTATGTACAGATCACAGGAAAGAATTCAGTGATAACCAAATTCAGAATCCAGGTATAACTAAATCACAGGACAGGGCTCACTCCTGAGCTCAAGTTCCTGCACTCCTGTGCAATAGCTTCATTTGAAGGCCACCATTTCCATAACAATGCTACTCCCAGAAGCCTAATTTACACATTGCCACTGTGACACATTGTGGTATTCCTTGGAACACCAGAGTGCATTGTTCGTGTCAGAGTATATTTGTGATGCAATTAAAGTCATTGGCTGAAACTGACACAATTTTATATGATTGTCACCCAGTAGATTGTGTAATGCATGATCCTAAAAAGTGTTCATAAAAATATAAATAAATCCCATAGTTGGCTTGGGAGTAGAATAGGTGTTAAAGATCAACTTTGTAACTATTACATACACTTATACTGTATGTACGTCTATATACATAAAATAAATGCTTGCCTGTCTGTATATGGTCGGCTTCAAAGAGTTTTTTTAAGTCTTCACCATTTACCACTCATGCTTATCCTCACAGTACACTTGCCTTAGAGGTCCTGAAAGACATAAATTCATAAACAAGCAAGTGTAATCTGACAGTATAAAGAAAGTGAATTATTGTTAAATATCAACCAAAACTGTCCATGGTAAAGTGACCCGTGGAAATACATCTCCAAAAAAATTATCAAGTCTGCTTGATAATGCTGTTCAGAGCATTTAAAGCGTTACTGGCCACAACAGGATGTTTTCACACTGTCAAAATTTGGGCCTCTAATTTACATGATTTAATTAGGAGGAAAGTTAAAACCCCCAGGGAATGAATCAAAACACCTATGAAGAAGCCTATTTCTAAACGATTACCCAGGGAATGAAAGTTCTATATTTAGGCACTTTGGTTAAACATCTTAAAGAAAACAGTGTGAACATCCCCAATACCAGAAAATTAATAATTAAGAAAATCTCATTTAGAATGACTTTTAAAGTCACCTTCTGACGTGCAAAAACTTTTTACCAAATTTGAATATGTAAACCAGAGATGGTAAAAAAATTTCTCTGAGGCCGTATGGTGCCAAGTTCAAAGTATGCATTTACGGAATAATACCCAATTAATAATAACTCATACCTAATTAATAATTATGGCAAAGATTGCTTTGGTCCACCCAGATAGTGAGTACCTTTGACAAAAACCAGAAACTACCTCAGTGCTTGTGATTTAGACAGAGAAGTTGTTATCTGGCATATAATAAACTTGTGAAATTTAATCCTAGTTTAAGTGAAGCTGTTCAGAATTTGCCATTGATGTCAACAGGAGTGAAATTTGATTTCTAATGCATATGTGATTAAGAATTCTTTGATTTTTCTATGTGTGCGAAGTAAACTAAAGCAGAGATGTTTCCAGTTTTTACTTTGCAGACATATTTCATGACATTTGTATCATACTGTAGTCAGTTGAAAGAATATACGCACATTTTCACAGGGAACAAATTAAAAAGAACACAAGTTACTAAGATTTTTAGGTTTTGGCATTATTAGCACTATATAGGACATTTTTGTTGCTGTTTCTGTAATATAAGGATTAGTACATGAAGATATCCTGCTACTACTGAATCTTAAAATAGCATTAACACTTAATTTTTGATAGTGAGAAAGTTAAGGTTTAAGACTAATGATTGATGGATATGCTTAATTGATAATGAGCACTTGATTAAAACCATTTGAAACCCAACATGAAACTTTAATTTATGCATTTCAAACCTATGAAGGGTAAAACTCATCAAAGTAAATATAATCAAAGATTGTTGATAT
>BJBW01003765.1:0-48201 GCA_004320125.1 Scolopax mira | reverse complement strand
TCCATCCTAGAAATTGGTTTGACATGAAGTTAACCTGAAGAAGTTGGTCGAACTAAGAATAGTTATGTGTGCGTATCCATGTGTTCCTTGTGTTCTGTATACCTTTAAATTCTCCCAGTCGCATCCACTGTCTGCCTCTCAAGAATAATCTTCGCTTCCCCTAACCATCAGCATGATGTAAAGATCCCCAAGTTAGTGCTAAACCAAACCAGTTTCATGCACACAGTACAGTCTCCTACAGACAGGCCAGTTGGAAGCAACAGATCTCCTGCGCTCATGAAAAAGTATTGTACTCAAGAAAAAGCAATTCACATATTGGAAGCAATAGATCTTGCAGTCAAGCTGTGCTTGAGATAACAGTTATAGGCAGAGCTTAGTAGATTGGAGAAAGTAGTCAGAGAAAGGCAATCTCCTTCAGAAAAAGACAGGTATATTGTCCAGCACTGTCCATTCCAGGTGAGACTGGATCTGCACACTTGATACTCAGCCACTGAAACAAATGCTCAAATTTAGCTCTACAAGGAAATAATGGGTGATACAGGAGTCTTATAAGAAACACAGAGTTCAGTGAAGTTTAGCAACTGTAGCAGGTTTTATGATGCTTACAATTTTAGATAACCCACATTTTGGCAGTACTGCAGTGTTGGAGGTAGCAGGTTGTAGGATCAGCTATTTGGCGTCTCCCTTTTTAAAAAAGTGGCAAAATATGCTTTCATATTAGAAATGATGGATCAGCTCATCATAGCTGATCAAATACTAAGCAAAATTAACCATATTTCCTATTACAGTAGTGTATTTCCAACACAGACCTTTGTCTTCTAAAGGATCCCAATCAATGTTATTCTTTCTGAAATGAATTTTAAACAGCAAATGCTCTTACTATTCTTTTTTAATGAATAAATATATTTTGTTTGCAGGAATCAGAATTAAATGCCTAGTTTCTAGAATGTAATCGAGCTTGTGCAGGGAAAGAATTTTAACAACTTATGTTATTTTAACATGAATGTAAATCCCTAAATCTACTGTTTGCTAGCCTTATAAAAGAAGGTAGACTTTACAGATATTTCAACCAATTAGTACAGATACAGGTCAAACATGCAAACCTGCAAGACAGATGTAAGAAAAATCAGGATTACAAGTACTGTAAGTCTTATCCCAGTTAATAGCTTTGTCAGAGGGAGAGTGAGTTAAGACTGAGTTAGACATAAAACAGATCGACTCTATTAACCTAATTTAAAGGTTTTCAGAGGAAATAGAAAAACACTGATGGATTTGTTAGTAGGATACCAAATCTAAATCCCTTCCAAGCCACCCCTGTTATCTTGGGCTCAGTCTTTAAAAATTATTCAGCTGACTTTGGGTGGTTTTGATTGCTTTGTCTTATCTTCAAAGTAGCTATATTTTCACAAAACTCCTAAAGTCTTCTTCCATAAATAGAAAAACTGGTGATAGCTCCCACTGACCAATTTTTAAAACTCTCCATGTTTTAATAAAACTATAGGAATTGGCATTTCTTCAGCAGCTGACAATTCATAGGCTTGATAAGGAAAGGAGACAAATAACTTTGCAAACCTGTGTGGTGTAAAAAGGAAAAGCATTTTCCCTCCTCTTATTCCACAAAACTACATGATACAAAGAATTTCAGTTTCTTTACCTGCTAGATAAGAATAATGACACTGCAGATACATTCTGAAAGAAAGATTTTTGGTAGCATGGGTTTACTGAAGGGCAAACTACCATTACTCTTACAATGGTTGGTTTCTTTCCAAATGTGTGTTTTTCTGTGGAGGTAGTGAAGGCAACCAGACTGTCCTGTTTGCAGTTTTAAATTATGATTTACTGTGATTTCCTTCATATTAATGCTCTCTTTTCTATTTTCTTTTTTTCAGGGATACATAGGTGGCTATCTTGGAGGCAGTCTAAAGAAACAGACTAGTCTCACTTCCATGAGGACTGAAGTACTGATGTATGTTAGATTTAGAGACGTGACAGTGCAGGAGGATGGCAGATCCTATCCAGTGATTAAAACCACACTCAGAAGCCCAAACTCAATAATATCCTTGCTCTGTCCCTGCCATACCAAAGTCAATATTCAGGCCTGGCCTTGAAATGTCTTCTCCAGCCAAACCACTTAGCCCATAGATAGACTGGTTTACCTCTTGCCAGCTTGTTCCCATATTTAGGACTCATTAAACTGTAACTTACATACGCAATGTTTTCTGGTTCCCAATTTTAAGGAATAGTTTTCTAAAGCGAAATTAATACCTCTATTTGCAAGGGTTGAGGTCAACTGATACGGTACAGAGACTGTGCTTTCAAGAGCACTTTAGTTCCATTAAGTGAGATACAGTAATAGACCAGGAAAAGCTTATGAAGGATTTTCCAGTTGCATTCTTCTCACTGTCACATTTTCTCTGTCAAACCTGTGATTCTCAGAAAAGGTTTTTACTGACAAGAATCAAGTCCCATTGCAAAGGACAACTGCATTTTCTCAATTTCATTAGTGTCTCCAGCAAGTCAGCGAAACCGGCCACTTTGTAGTTTGTCATCGTCTTGGAAACTAATTTAATACTGCCCTATGAAATGACCCCTTGCTACAATATACTGTGTAACTGGCATGGCATGTGGCATGTGGATTTTCCATCCCAGATATAGCAGAAATCACATAATCATAGAGGAAATAGGGATGTCATGTCAGTCATGGAGGAGTTTATTTTAACTCACACCAAAAATGTTTTGTGCTTCTGATAGAGAAGAACATTTTATTTCTCCTTGGACATAAAAGAGTCATTGGTTTAAAAAGAAATCAGTTATACATACCCACTGTTCATCAGTTGTCACCTCATCACAGGGTGAAAATTAGTTTTAACAGTTCAGCCAGACTGGGTAGAGGGCAGACTGCAAGGATCTTCAAAAGCTGAAGGAAAGTAAAATAGATATGGATTATTAGAAAATAATAAAATAACTAAATAAAATTATTCTTCGCTTTTTGGCATGTGTAAGATGGGGAAGATTGTGCTGCCATTTGAGGGAAGCATGTTTGTAAATGGCAAACTGGGAAGGGAAACAAATGCTTGATTTCAGAGAAATCTCTTCTTCCTGATACTAGTGTAATTTTTTTAAAATTTTATTTTATTTTGCTGAATACAGTGTTGATATGCTACATTCACCTAAAAATTTGTGGAATTATATCACTGACACCAGAGAGATACCAGTAGATAGGAAAGAGATAGAAATGGAATTATGGAGACTGAAAAAAAGAAAATTAACCAGGGGCCTGTATATTTAAAAAAAAATATTTTAGACTTGACATGTATGTGAAAATTAAGGAGGTTGTAGATATGCTGGAGACAGATTATATGAGTATTTCATGGTACTGATAGTGTCATCAATAAGATATGTATTATTCAATATTATTAAATAAAACAGAATATAAAGTATACTCCTATTATTTAACGTAAAGGATGAGTGCTTTGTCTTGCTTTCCTTCTATTTTATTTACTTTGAAGGAGATAGAGAGGCAATATTCTATGCCAACTATCCCTTCTCCTCGTGGAGAGGAAAAGGCTCATATCAGGGTTCCTATGCTATCCAAAATAGGTGACCGCATATCTAAGGTTGTGTAGTAATAATCCTGTATTGTTCACAAATAAATCCAAGACAAAAAAATCAATATGTATTTTCAGATTTTGTGGACTCACTGCGGCATACCAATGTCATTTACGTGAGATGATGTCATCAAATGTCAAATGATGACCTTTAGGACTGGAGCACTTCAGCATCCAATTACAAAAGGAATAGTTATGAATGCAAACTAAGGTTGTCAGTTTAAACTAAAACCAACCAGGTTTTGTGCTCTATAAAGCACAATTGTTATTCCAATCAAAGGGAGATCTGCTACACCTTTCCCATTCACACCACTTCATGGATACTACAACAGGTGTTACCTTGCTCCTTGCTGTAAAAACATGCATTTTATTAAATAAGCATTCCATGCAGGATGTGTTGTACTATCTGAAAGGTCAAAAAGAGGAACATACAGGTCTAATAACCATTTATGTGAAAGCTTTGCTGATATACATGTGTACATGAGTATATTTACCATTAAAGGAGAAAAAGTTGTTAAACAGGATCAAGTTTCAAAATACTCTAATTTTTAAGAAACAGAAATGTAAAGCCTGTCCTAATCATATAATTTGTACTGGAAAACAGGGTGAGGTAAGTAATAATAATAATAATAATAATGATTTCCTCTCCACTTGCAAAATGAGCAGATCTTAATGATCATGAAATAAATACTGACTGATGAAACCAAGATTATAGGTATTTTGATAGATTAATAATTGAAACTCAAAACCACTTTAGAATGTTTACTATTAATGCAGATAGTAGCAAGGCAATAATAGGAACTACTTAGCAATTCTTTCCTATAAGCATTTAAAAGAGTATCGATTGGCTGCCCAGGTATTATTTGTGATTTTACATTAGCTTGTCTGAATCTATGTATCATTACAGCAAATTTTAACACCAGTACCCTGGGGTATTGGGAACTACTGATACTTAACAGGGAAGGGGAGGAGGAGGAAAGAAAGCCCAAATGTTTTGTTTGAGCTTTGGAAAGTAGAAAATTCCAATTGCAGACTTCAAAGCTATACTATAATTGCAGCTTTAAAAAAAAAAAAAAAAAAAGCAGCCCTGAAAATTTTTCAAAATATTCTCTTCCCTTAAAATACAGTTACAAGGCTATCAGAATGTGAAAGAGTTTGATTCTCACTGATATCCAATAGATCCTAAACCACATAAGTGGTTCTGAACACTTCCACTCTTGTGATCCCTAATTTTCCAATGATTTACATGAGGCTCCACAGGACCTTCTTAACTTTTTGAGCATAGGGTGAATCAAGCCACCAGGACTAAGAAGAAAGAAAACTCCCTTTAGACAAGATTACAATGTTTTGCTGGCAAGAGTTGAAGAAGTGAGATATCCCACCCACACCTACCTTGTGTTATGTTCTGTTGTATCTGCCATGAGGTACAGAATGAGGAAGTAACTACTGAGAGAATCAGCAACAAGTACTGGCACAAACAGAACTGCAGTTTCAGATTTTTTTGTGTTGCTTACCACACTTACTTGGAATTTGGTAAAGCAGAGACATTTACTGACTGAACAAGATAATGGAAACAATTCACATTCACAGCATGAAGGAATCTGACCTGTGTGGAACCTGACAACTATCTAAACATTTACCTTGGTGTTCCAACAAAATGGAGAGATTTTTACGCGGGGTATAAAGGAGACTATGTTGGAAACAACCATTGAGAATGTCTGAAAAATATTAGAAATATCTATTTGGTGAATTTCTGGAGAGAGCTGCTTTACCCCTGAATGAGGTTTCCTTGTGACCCTCTCTTACATTCCTAACTGCAAGCAGATGCTGGGGAAGACAGGATAGAAAAAGCATACGTTAAGAAAGCCTTGTGAGAGTTTAATAAATGTTGAGATCATTTATATAAAAGCAGCGGGTTTTGACATGCTCATAAAGTATTCAATCTTTGTATTTATCAAGTTCTGCTCATCTCTACTGTTATTCCAAAACCAAAGATCTGTGATGATGCAGGAGCACACACAACAGTCATTTGCGTAAGGGGATCATTGAGAGTATGAAGTTGAGGGGTTATTTTCTTTAGTTTTGATAAAAGTACAAATGTGCTATGTAAAATATTTCAGCTGATGGGAACATACCACAGATGCTGTGTATAGTTTACAGAGAATCTTACAAATGGTATGGGGAAATGTGAATTTTCTTCTTTTTGCTGTTTCTTCCCAATGAAATATCAACTCAGAGACTGATTAAGGTCTAGATATCCCTACTTTCTTTCTGGAAAGGCCCTTTGGCAGTTGGTAGCTATTGTCTTCCAATTCTGCAAGACATTACTAAGTGTGTTGTGCATTAAAAATCTTCTTAAAACAAAGCACACGTATTTGATCCTTAAAAAAAAGGTTGTATTAAAGGCATACATATAATAATGACTGCTAGATTACACTTAACTTTTTCATGATATTTGCTGCACCTTCTACAGTTTAGATAACCTTTCCTTTTTTCAGTAAAAAAAATTTCATTCGGATTTAGCATCATTAAACTAGCCTTTACTAAAAATTCCATGTTACCAACTATTTTTTTTTTTATCCACTGAGAATGCAAAAGTAAATGCTATCAGAGTATCAGAACATGCAAGATGTTTGTAAGAATGGTTTGTGATACTACATAGCCCTGGATATATGCTGGTGCTCCTTTCAGGTTCTTGCTTTCTTTAATGCCGGAGCATCTGCATAATGGGGAGCAGATTTTTATGCCTCACCTAGCTTTTAGAATACACACTAATTCTACTGGGGACTGGACCTTCTTAGGGACACCCAGAAAGGCAGGATGGTGTTCTTTCTTTAGTTGCTACTTGCTTCTTAAGACCACTGGTAATTTGATAGGTTGTTTTCCTTTCTTTTTGTAAAGCCCTTAAGAAATTATCAAGTCAGTTTAGGCAAGAATAAGCATTTGGTGGACACCAGATGTTTTTCTGACATCTTGATCATGACTGCCCTGCTAGGTTACATGGTTGGGTAGTGTGTAAGGCTGCTAAGAATCAGCGTTGTTCTGGAACTGTGAGGACAGTTTACTTGTGAAGCAGAACTGATGCTTTAAGTTCTTCACATTTAGGAAAAAGAGTATATCCGCTTTTCTTACCACACTTTAAACAATCAGCTTGCACTCAAAGAGTAAATTACTGTAACTTCAGCTTGTTGGGGGCTGAGTTCTTTATATAGTGCAGCAAAAAGAAACATTCATTCCAAAGTTTCATTATAAATACTGAACAAATATGCAATATGATAATCCTCATCCCCTTTACCCCCTCTCCAATATCCTGCAGTTCGCATGGTGACGTGGATGATTTGTGAAGGGAGACAAACAAAATTTTTCCTTTTTTAATCAACTCTTTAAAACACAAATAGTCTCTATTGCAGGAGAACTACAGGCAGCTCAGACAGGAGCGAAACTAGGTGAAAACTAGGTAAGCAGTGTCATAATTCTGAGGTCTGGCTATGGATCAGCTGGCAAACTGCATCTTAACTGACACTACCTGGGTTGTCCTGTATGTTTTCTGTTCTCTAAATATAAGATCTGGACCAAGCTTGATTTAGAGCACCTTATTTTAAGAAGTGAGTCGTCTCACTATTGCCTACACATTGCTGTCACCTAGAGTTAAGGAACATCTGCTTATCACCTTAAGGGCCTGACTCAGCAAGCCTAGTGTGCCTTAATACATTGAATTCAACACAAAACACAGAATTCAGCAGACTTCCATTCTAAAATGCTAACAGAGAAATTACTAGTACCCTTCCATGGTATAATTAGCCAAGAAAGCAGTGGATATGTTAGGCTCCTGCAAACCTCAGAGACCTTAACCCACAGTTTCCATTTCTCAAGACAGCGTCCTAACTACTAGCCTAAGGACAGCTCAGAGATCTAGTGATTAGTGGTCTAACTTTTGGTAGGAGAAAAGGTGTTTGTTTCTGTTAACAAACTTGAAGAACAATCTTTGCAAAGACCAGACACTTAGTTTTTGCATGAAGATGGAATTCAGACTGTGACAACATCTAGACTTTACCTCAACCTGTTAATATACATGAAAATCATAGGCACAGGTTTATCTTGAGTGACCTGATTCAGATTGCTCTCCGAGGCACAGTTTTGTGGTATTGTAACTATAACATTATCAAGGCCAAAGTTAGTATCTCTGCAATGTTTTGATGCACTTGTTGAGGCCAGTGTGGGTTCAGAGACTGCCACACTGTGCTCTAATTAGCCTCAATGAGAACCTAATTTGGTGATAATTATCAAAGTTTTGTCTACTCTAAAAGCAGGGCATATTCATGGGAAGCTTCCATATGAACTTCTAAATTTTATCATCTCTTGCTCACACAGGGGCCTCCCTTTGACAGACTATCAGGAAAAACAGTAAACTAGCTAATCTTTGGTAAATTGTATATTCAACTGTTTAGTATGCTCAGGCATGTCTTCAGGATAATCTATAGGACTCCACTTCCAAAGTCATGATCTCTACTCACTGTGAGTGCCTCACGGTGAAGGTGTCATTCAAATTTTACTGTAAATATGCTGTTGTCCCTGAGGCCTATTATGGATATCAAAATCTTTGGGTGCAGAACCAGAATTAAAAACCAAACCAAAACCCAAGATGAGTCTCAGATTACAAACAATTTTCAGAGCTATAGATTGGATACAGTCCCAAGTATCCCAGAGGTCTCATAAGTGACCCTACTTTGAGCCAGAGATTGACAGAAATCTTCTGAGAGGTCCTTTCCCACATGAATTAATCTTGTGAGTCTAAATAGGTTTACCATGGGATCCATAATAAAGAGTAAATATTCACTTGCCAGTAATATTTTCAGATTTATTTGTGGAGTTGCACTTCGAGGAGGTGAAGTCCTTGCCATAAATATAGTTTCCCTGTGTCCCCAATCCTAATGGGAAGCAGATCATTAGTCAATTTAAATAATTACCTTCTATGTTCAATAAAATCCTTATCTGTTCAGTACTCTGGAAAACATCTCAGTTCACAAGCTGAAATGCAATGAAATGAAAATATGGGGGAACACCATTCACTGGTGGCACAGAAGAACAACATACTGAGCCTACTAACCCTTCCCCCTTCTCCAGAGAGCTGTTAAAAGATCAAGGCATAAAACTATTACAAAATAAACAAGCACTACAGATTTTTCAGTAGGTGGGACCATCTGGACGCAGATAATGTCACCCTAAACAATCTGCCATCCAGTTGCAGGGAAAGAGAAAGAAGTCTTTTGTGACTCAGAGTTAAAAGGCTGAGATGGCAATTTGGCTTATTGGATCCCTGATCCTGTTACAGAAAATAATTGTTATTTAATTACTCCAGATAATGCCAGCAGGTATGACCAAGCACCACCCTCTCTGTTCACACTCTCTGAATTGTGACATATATCAGAAAAACACCAACTGAACTAATAGATGTGTGCTGGTATTCAGATGGCTTTCTCTGATGCATTTCTGCAGATCTTTCAGACCACAATCCATCTTTTTCCTTGGTGTTCACATACAATGATCAGCATACCGTGAGTCTGTGAGTCATGATTTGCTCTAGACTCAGAGCAACATGTAGTAGATGGACTTGCTTGTGCCCTGTAAAAGGCATTCTCTGTTTGTGGCAGAATTAAACACTGAATAAGTGTTATGGATTGGGCTGTAGTGTACATACAGTGAAGCAAAGCAGAGTAGTTATCAGCAACCAACCATATTATCCAGTCCTACACAACTGGTAGCATGCGCTCATTTTCCATTCCTATAAAGTGCTAAAATCAAGGTAATTGCTTTTCAAGGGCATACAGAATCACACACAAAAAATTTAAGCAAGAAACCATAAGAGTATTAGTAAGAGAGAAGCTTGCTCACACCCTGGAATTTTAAGAGCAATTTTGAAATTATTCTGAGCAACACAAGGAGCTAACACTTAACTTCCTGTGCAAGAACTGTCTTGTTGGAGTCATTAAGTTTTACAACACATAAATTATTACCAATTAGGGACCATAGCTGCTTGAAACCCCAGAATCCTGACTGACTTCTGAGAAGGCAAGTAATTAATTTGCAGCAACAATAGAAATACTGTAGAGTTTATGTAATACCTTGCTGTACTGCTCTTCCAATTGTGTGATTCACAGTCACAATTTGAAATCATTAAAGAATACTGAAATATAGAGAACAGATCATCAGATCAGATATCTGTCTGATGTCAAATGATGTCAATGCATTGTGCTTCCTGATGTGGGGTAGTGGTACATGAAGATAGGAAAGTTTGCAGCAGACCCACAAAATCATGGTGTTATGTGAACCTGGACTATTTCAGGTTACAGGTCACTTGTTTCCCTGATTTTTTGTGGGTGTTTTGGAGAACAAATTACAGATTCCAAGGCGTACTGGTATAAAGTATTCTGAAACGAACAGGGAAGCATGAGTGCCTGTGCAATATCTCCCCGATTATTGCTTAGATTATATTGTTTTGATAAAAAATACTTAGGCTGTAACTGGGAAAGCAATTCCAAAGGTATTACTGTAAAAAGATAATACTTTTACCAAGAGAGAATTGTTATTAGATGAAGGCATGAGTTAAAAGCAGCAGGTGTCAAATCTATCACAAACAAAACAGACAAAATGATAAATGAAAGAACTGAAATAAGGACTTCATTATATTCAGATTACATGAGTGAAAATTTCCTTTCCTTGTACAATCTCAAGAAAATATCCGTTCTTGTATCTTCACAGCTAATCACCAAAGCACATTTCACTCCTGCTTCTACCTTCTCTTTTTACTTTCACAGTTTTCCAGCCCAATAGTTGTTAAAAATGTAAGCAATTATCTACTTGGTTATCTACCCTAATACATTGGATACAGTCAATCAATTTTGACTGCACTCACATTAAGAAAGCTACAAATGTCTTTATGCCTTAGCTGCTAGCATTCCATTTGTATGCTGGCATGCAGAAGGTGCAAATACGAAAAAGCTATGTGACACTTTGAAATAGACCAGAGATCACAGCATACTCGTGTGTATATCCTGTCTCTATTATACCCCCAACTTCCTCTTTGTGTTCAGGCATCTATATTCCCCTTGATTCTCATGTTAATCTGATAAGCATATAGCTGGGCAAGCTTTTATTTTGACTTCAACCAGCTATTTCTACAGTGCCCCCTGCAAGCATAAACTAATTACTATTTTTACTTTAAAGATATACTAATTTATTTTTTTAAAATTAAAGGAAAAGAGCAAAATATTGTTTCATCTTAGACTAGTTAGTACTTACACTATATATCTGTGCAAAGATGTTCTCTTTTTTCATTGCATATATCACAAGTGCTAGAAGATGCAGTAACTCTACTTTAGTTCCCCTTTACCACTGAGAAAGGAACTATCTCCAGGTTCCTCTGGCAAATGAACTAACTAAAGGGTTAAGGAACCATACCTGAGGTCTCTTTTCCCTATGAAGCTAATGGCTTCACAAGAAGGAAGAGACAGAGACTGTTCAAGATCCTACAGGAGTTCAATGGGAATGCTGTCTGGGGAAGTGGGAGATCAGGTTTACATCCTTATCTTAAATCAAAGAGAGATATTTTACAACTATTTAAGAAGTTGGTTGTCAGGTTAGGACAGTGGCTATACCTTTAGCATCTTCTCGATGTGCTATCTTCTTAATTAATTTCTGAAGTGGGCATTCTGTAATGAAGGCTGCTTAGGATTTAATGACTGGGTATATGAGCCCAGAGGTAAAAACGTATGTACTTCAGAAGTTTTCCTGGTGCTATCTTGGGTGGGAATCAATTGCAGTTGGTAGCTGAACATCAATTGGACAGAATGAAACCCTGAGACATGACAGTTTTAGGAACTCTTAGATGCCCAAGCATTTTGAAAGACTTGTACTTTAAAAAAAGCACGTCGTTAGCTTATTTGCTTCCTTGGGCATCTAGATATATTTGAAAATATGGGCCATCTTACTCTGGAGCTTCTTTCAGGTGTTGCCTGCATCTGTTGTACAGATGTCTATTAGTACAGACCATAACAGTTATTCCGTCTTCTTCCCATCACAAATATTCCCAGTTATTTATTAACTATTAAGGGATAACTTCCCTGGAATTCAAACAAATGAAAACAATAAATTTTGTTTGCTTATTTAATCTTACTAATTCTGTTGGATTTTGGCCAAGTTTAATCACTTGTTATCTGCTTTCTGCTCCTGTCGCTTAAATTCTTTTTTTTTGCATTCTGATGCATTTCTCAGAAACATCAAAATATTTTGATTTGATATTATGAAGGCAGAATTTTTTCACTTTGAATTTTGAGATTGCATTTTGTATCTAAAATCTTTCTCGGTGGGAAAACCAAGAAAAATCCTGCGCTGAAGAGATTAAATAAACCCCATTCAAAATCAAACACCAGGCTGGAGAAAAAAAATATGTTTTCAGTAGAACACTAACAGTTATTTCTTTCTGCTTTTTCAGTTCAGGCATAAACACAACATATCTGTCATTCTCCCAGTTCTAATCTCAAACTGTACACTGCCACACCACTGCATTCAATGCCACCTGCCGAACCACTAGCACCACTGCCCATTGCATCAAGGAGCACTAGGAAGGTCTTGCATCAAAAATATTAACTGAATTTAGCTAGTGTGAACTGACAAGATCACAGCCAATGGTAATAAATGAAGTTTCACACAGCCACTATATGATTTCCTCTGGAACTCATTCTTATAGGACTTAGATGAAGATAACATAAGCTGCATTATGTTACTACACTAGCTCTGAGATACTGAAATAGTCAAAGCTCCACAGTTTGCGTGGGAGTCGAGATGCAAGACATGCAAATGTGGCCTGTGTAATACCTGAAAACACAAGAACCAGCCATTTGGATCTGCACATTCAGGCCTGCCTATTTGGTTGGTTTTCTGTTGTTTTTCCTCAGACACAACTCACTTCTAAGCAAAAATCCAGAATGTTTCAGTATATTTAATATTCAAGTGAAAAATCCTTTCAATTTCCAAAATGAGACATAAGTAAGTAAGAATGTAAGTATTTGGGCTGTTGTGCTGGTTTTGGGTTTTCCTTTCTTTTCAAAATCAGGTACGAGAAAGCTAATACAACTGTTTCCATTCCTTCAGGGGAATTTATGAAAGATGCAGAGCATCATCTTAGCCAAAACACTTCCTAAATTTGTCTTCTCACAAAAATTAGGCCACCTAGAAGATTAAAAGCTTTCCGCTTTTTTCTGCCTTAAAAAACATAATTACACTCTAATTTAAACCTCTAATCGAGTGCACTTGTATTGGTAAGATGTTCTTTTTCCCTTTAGGGATGGTATTCCTATTAGTCACACAAGCTATCTAATCATTTCATGGTCCTTCTTTTTTCCCACCCTACACCTCCATTATAAATGAGAAAATTAAAGCATTATTTTTTTTTAAGAGTACCTCAATTATATCCTCATAAATTCAGCAACTGAACATTTTACTTGAAACAGGAAGCCACATCTTTAGCCAGTGCAAATTATCATTACTGCTGATTTCAATGAACACAAGATAAATTATATCAGCTGAGAATCTGACCAATGAGGACAAAGCCACTGAAAAAGTATGAAAGTACATTATTTTTTCAGGCTTGAGAATTGGTGTTCTGGCTATAAAAACACACCAGCTCTGCTATTATCTTGAATTTTTTGAATATTATAACTTTTTTTACATTTAACAATGATTGATCAAAATAATACTAGTTAAAGTACAAAGACTGCATCTTCCTGATTAAGGTGACCTTAAATTTTCTTAAGCTTTTGAGTCATAAGTGATTTTATTTGAACCTTCATTTTGCTGTCAGATCAAGGAGGGCACTTGATATTATCTCTTTTCCCATAAACCCATCTTCTCTACATTTAAACTTAGCTTTCTAGATCAGCCATCTAACCAACTGCTGATGCTTCTGAGACTCTACAAAAGCATCTCTTTAAGATCAGTCAGATCTTTTAAGAGCAATCAGACCTTACCAGAGTACTTTAAGGTGGCAACACTCACTTGCAGTCACAGGAACATTTTAATGCTAGGTTATTAGGAGACAACATTGGTTTTCTTCCACCAAATCAGCTGGAATGCTGGTAAGTCTTGGGGAAGACAAGTATATGAACTTTTAACTGATTTTCTAAAGCTAAAGAATTAGCTCTGGCTTCTACAGTCATTGCATAGTCTTTGTAAAACAAAAGACATTTTTAGCATTTAAGAATCATCTTTTATTATTTTTCCACCCTATGCCTTCAGGCCTTAATTCATAAGCATTATCTTCATTCTAGGTTTAAAGCTTTTAAGAAGAAACAAACTTAATTACATATAATGTATGGAAAATTCGGGTTTTAACCACTAATCTGTGGCTTGTAATGAATTTGGATGGAAGGAATTCAAGACTCTGAAGTATCATGTTTCTCATGCTTGTCTCCACTGACTGCAAGAGTTATAGGACTTCTCAGTGAAAAATTATCATTTCTTAAATGAAAGACAAATGAGCCACCATGAATCTTTAAAGTTTTTTAAAGCTTCCATTTTTCAGTGTTTTTCTTTAGCAAATACTTATCTATAAATACTTGAAAGAAAATATTAAGAAGAAGAATAGTTCTTGAAAAAATAAAAGCTACCAGTGGAAGATTTATTGAAATCCATTGCTGATAAGCATTCACCTCTCAATTTTTTCTGCACTGCTACTGGACGTAGAAGGATATGCAGATAGTTGTTGTTTCTATTCTTTCTGCTTTCAATGCTTTTTAGAATAAAAACTAAACAGAAATATCCCTCAGAGTAGAAGGCCAGGTATGCTGGTGAACATGTACATGTACATAATTTGACTAACAGACTGCTTTCCACTAGCTGAGGATCTAGCTCACAGAATGTCACTTTTCAGGTGCCAGTAATTATTATTCCTCTTTCTGCTCTGTCAGATTTGAATGTGTTTGGTCTTATCTTAAACAAACACATCTAGTGGTGAATCTGAAAAGATGGCTTCTTTCAGACCCTGAACCTCCCTTCCTCACATACATGGACCCTGAGGACGTTCAATAAGATTAAGGAAAAATTCCAAGGCTATAAGAAAGGCTCAAAATGAATATTATTTTAGAACGCTAGCCCCAGGCTACAGTATTTAATTGAATTCATTGAATTTCAGCTAAGCAGGCAGCTATCTTGCTGACCTGAGGGAGGCCTGTATGTATGAATAACATCAATATTATTATTAACAAAATAGCTAACATGGCACTAGAGACACAATAGGAAGTTTCATATTTGTAGTAAAAAAAACACCTCTGATTGATACGACTCCTGATCAGTCATTTACAACTTATTGTTGTGACCTCACTTGACCCTCACAGTTCTGCTGCATTAGATTTAATTGCCACAGTGTGTAATTGCTATGTGCCAATCGTTATCACACCCGCTGTACAAGGGCTATTTATCATCTCACTGTGCTTAATTAACAATACAAAATCCTAACTCTATGTCCACTTTTGACTGCCTGAGTTCATGATGAATTATTTGTTATTTAGTTATTATGATACTGTGCAAATGACTAGCTGTCAGCTTAGAAGGAACTGGCTAAAGCACTTTGGATGTCTGTGATATGCTCCATGAACAAACTTAGCAGAATCATTAGGAATTAAAAATGCTGAAATGTCAGCAGTCAGCTATCATCTGGTCATCCAATGGCTCCATAAAAGCCATTTAGAGGATCAGATTAATTTTCATGTGTGAACATGTTCATTTTGGAATTCCCTTGAAACTCACAGGAAGTACTTGTTAGATTAAGTTTGAGAGATGATGAAATACCAGCTGAGCTTATGTTAGAGGAAGTACATTGGTAGGGAATTTATAGAAAAAACTGACATGTGCTGCTATAACCAGAAAGAGTATGAAAGATGGAGTCTGGGTATCCTTTTTAAAATATCTTGAAAACTCACAGCTGCTCTATTGCTGCCACTGCCTCCCTCTCTTCCTGAAAAACCACAGTGTAATTTGTGTGGCCTTGAAAAACTACTGGGAAAAATCCCCAACTTCAGAATCAAGAAATAGTAAATGAAAGCAAAAAAAAATTAGGGACAAAATGGGTGATTGCTTACCTATGTCTCAAACGTGCTTTTATTTCCTCATGAAACTGGCTCAATCAATGGTGGATTCTCCGTCACATAACCTGCAAAGGCAGAGGTTGCTGATTTCTTGAGAGCTCCAAATGAGTAATGCTCACAGTTAAACATTAAACCCATTGTACTGATACCCACTGTGCAAACATCACAGAGAAGCAATGCATGTCAATGACCCTCAACTGCAGTGTGTTTCCAAAATCAAAACTTATGATTCTTAATGACATCTGTATAATGCTTTCTCATGCATATTCATTATCAAGAAAGAAGAGACACTTCCCAATAGTCTGCTTGGATACAAGAGTGAAAAAATTAGATTTTTTCCATGTTTGGGAATGTATAAGTGAGAATAATTTGGAAACATTAAGCAGCATCTGCAAGAGGGGTTCTGCCATTGCCTGTTCCTGTGCTGTTGTGACATTAGCAATCCTTTAGAACCACCACAAAGAGACTTTCAGGCTTGAGCTTCTTGAAAAGAGGTGGCATCATCAGTCTAAGTCAGAGGTGGCAGTTCTGTCATTTTTGTAATAATGAACTGGAATGCTTAAGGCAAATCAAGTTCCTACAAGCTGATGGCAGCTACAAGCTACCGTGGCAGTGGTAGCTTATGGAGGGGCACTGTTTCTCACTGTATCAGCTTCAATAGACACATCACAAATCATATGGCATTGTTTGTTTAGTTTGTGGCATTATCTCTTCTTAACTAGCCAACTCTCAGATAGAATCAATGCACCTGGTTAGCTTCTATTTGTCATTGTTGTGACAGTATAGAAACATACTGTATCCAGCTTGGCATTGGCATCCTTATTCAGCAGTGAATGTTTCTTAAAGCCTTAAAATCTTTCGAAGATCTTAAGTTGTTATAGATATGTCACAGAATGCAGTTAAATGTATTCTGTGTATATCTTCTGCAAAGCAGACAGTGATGTCATAGAGTAGAATATAACATTTAATTTGTTTTAAGTATAATAAGATTTAATAAGCAGAGATCATACCACTGAAATCCTAAAGGTTTATGCTGCATGTCAAGCTGCATTCCCACATATATGAAACATCATAGAACCTTTCAATTACATGGTGTGAAATATCAGCATATAGTAACAGTAATGGAAAAAGTGAAAGCCTGCCTTCTTCATGTATCTCTTGTGTGTATAAATCACACAAACGATAAGGGATTTTTGTATCAAACTGCTTTTGTAATGCACTTGAAACCTTCAGACAAAAAAAGTTGTTTTGTCCTGATTATTTATTGTTCACTGTTTATGAATTAACATCTCTCATCTATAACTTAGAGCAGTGTCTCGCATCTTTCCTGCTGGACAGAACATGTAGGTTTTTTGCCATGTCAGTCAAAAACCACAAAACAAATACAAATTCCTGCCCCATTGTTATGATGATCAGTAGAAATACTGGTATTACTGTGTCTGTCATAGTCATACTTTCTCAATGTGTTAGACTGGAGCAGGAAATGAATGCAAGTGCAGCAGTGAATGACATACACTATACTTTCAAGATGGATTTGAGCCAGAATGATTCACAGCTACATTTATGAAGTGCTGGGGATTCAAAATACTTTCATAAACATTCATCAATCATTCATCTACTACCTAATAACAAATAAGAAAACATATAACTGCAAAGACGGTATTTGGATATCAGTCCTGAAAATATCTGTGAATTGTTCTTTGCCTTATTTAGATAGTCCTATCTGCATTAAGTTTCTTTAAAAATATTAATTCTCTAAAAATTAAAGACCCATCTTACAGTTAAGGCACAACCATTTCATTATTTTAGCAGCTTTACAACTTTGCCTGATGCTCACATATTCATGTATAGCATTCTTCTCACCTGCATATAAATATTTCCCCTGATTTATCAGTCTAAAGCAATCTGGCTCATTAGATAATTGAAATTACTCACTCTCAGTATTTCTAATCCAGTTGATATGCTATTTTTTTTGTTTTTATTGACACTTTCATACCTTTTGAAATTAAACTGGGCTAATGAAGTTATTAACTTTCCTGAGATAATTAGTAGCTTGTCATTTTTTCTTTAATTTGTTTGCAGGAGCAATATTACTTATAAAGATCCAATTCAGCAGTTGTCTGATTTCTTCCCTTGATCTCAAGCTACTCTATAATACAGCCAAAACAGCATGACTGAGATTAGTAATTCAAAATTTTCCCTTTCCAGTATCAACCCAACCAGACAATCTACTTTCTATACAACAGCCATATTTCTGAGCTGCTTGATACATTAATGCATTTTCATTTAGTCCACATCCATGCAAAACACTAAGCCACGTGCCAGACCACATCATCAAAAACTCTATGAATTTAAATAAGAGTAGAGAATAATGTTTCTGAGAAACAGGGTTTAATAACTCTTTTTTCTAAGAGCAAGCACTTCTTCAGAAAAAGACCCTCTATGTTGCAAAAAAAAAAAAAAAAAGAAAAAATGGTGCACATATTTTAGGAACCTTGAGCTAAATTCTGAAATTTGGACTAATTGCTAATTCCTCTTCATTTTAGAGAGGTTTTGCCAAAGGTGACAGTGGTCAGAATTTAGTCCCAATTTTTTTCAGCATGAAAAATAATTTGCTTGATACTAGCAAATCATCAGTTAATCTATTTTACCTCTCGTTTTTATGACAACAAGTAATTAGTCTTCTCTACTTTAACTATTTTAGTGAAAAATTTTGCAGTAGTGCAAACTCATCACTTTCAATGTCTTAGTAAGAAATAACACTCCCTTTATTATTAATAAGTCATTTTTTTTCCATTTTACAGGCTTAAGAAATAACAAAATAACTACAAAGCTATAAAATCCCAGGTGTAATAGTGCTTCGAATGTCTTCAAACAATCTTTTAACCTCTATTTATGTATCAGCATCTCAGGTATGAAATACACACTTTTACTGATTTTTTTTTTTCTCCTATGTATAGTAGAGTTTGTTGTGTTAAAGGAGTTCCTTGAAAAACTGAAAGCTGGTAGTAAACCTACCATTAAGCATCGGCAGTCTTGAGATAGCTGAATGTCTTTACAGATTATCAATACATAACTTGACTGAGCAAGTCAAGCGGCACAGGGCGGGAAAATTGCACAAACTGGATGAAAAGAGATTGTTTAGCCATCAAACAAACATATTGGATTTATCACATCTTAACTCTCTAGTGAGAAATATGGCATTATCTGTTGTAAATGCAAGTAAAAATACCTTGATGGATGTTTTTATTCAATCATATTTGGCCTATATCACGTAGTTCAAAATATAGAATGAAGAAAAAAGTTCTGGAATCATTCATTTGTATTTTTATCTTAAGTGAGATTTTCCCAGAATGCTCTGATTTAGGTATACATATTCTTGCAAGTTTCCTCTGTTAACTCAAACTTCAGTTACAAGTTGTTTTTTTTTTAAAAAAAAAGGAAAAAAAAAAAAACCAAAATTGAAATTCTGCCCCCCCCCCCCCCCCACCAAACAATGAAATACACCCCAGCTGCATTTAGTGGAATACTTCTGTCCCTATCTCCTAGCTCTGACACCCTCACTAAAAATGTACCGGGCACTTCTGTCAGCTACACTCAATTTTCAGTGAGCCCTAAAGCAAATGGACTTTGGGTAATGACCAAGATTACATTTTGGATCACAGCATGATTATTTTCAACTGATAGAATCCCTCCTCCCAGTCCATATAGCAGCCAAGTTGTAATTCAGATGAAATCAGTGTTTCAGCTTTTAAGTTGATGTAAATTGACTTAATTGTATTAAAGCTAATGTAAATTTAAACTAGTTTAGGACTAATTTTGGGGACCACTACGAATACTGCTGAGGAAGAACACTATCATGACTGAAGTCCAAGTTATTACAATAAAAATATCATGAATGTGTACTATTTTTACAAATAGCTCAAGTTTGAAATGTATTGCTTTATAGTATAAACATTTATAAACATGGGTGGGGTGGTTTTCTTCACTTTTTACTTTCTAGTCACGTCTAGTAATCACAAATACAAACAATAGCTGCTGGAGAAATTTTTAAAATATAGCTGCATACAAATTCTACAGCAAACACAGTATCGATAAGTTTGTCTTGGGCCTAGGTTAAACTCAAGTCACTTGGGAATTTACAAATCAATTCTTTACGTTAGGCAGACAAGAGTGTGCAACAGATTAACTCTATATTATTAATTGTTATGCTTTCCAGTCAGAAATAAGATACAAAGGTATGAAGTTGGGGTATAAGGCACACAAATCCTTTCAAATTTCCTACATTTCTTTTTGAGAGTAGTGTTTTATACCACCTGTCTGTGACAACTGAAACCACAGGCTGTCTTGTCAGGACCAATGAACTACTCACACACAACAGGGAGCACAAATCACCCATGTTGTATTTGCATAACATTTCATCTTTTGTACCATAAAATAAATCCTGGAAACAGTAAAACCTCAATCCCTTTACTAGCATATTTACTTATAGAAGAGTTCAAAGAGCGGCTTTGTCCTTGTGAGGCTCTTGAGATTTCAGCTGGATGTTTTCTTTAAGAAATAAGAGAAATTATTTATGGAACGGATACATTAGTATTCCATGCAACTATTTCATAAAGTCCTATTTATTTTTCTGTTGATACCATAGAGATACCACTCACAAACAAACTCCTGTGAAAATATATTTCTCCAGATATAGCAACGATGAGAAGGACAAGTGATCTGAGAAAGCAGAGGACAGTTGCTGAATTGTTCTGCTTCTGTAAACTGCATACTGTGAATCTCTTTAGGCACTTGAAGGGATCAGTGAACTGAGAGAAAGCTGGGCAGGAGTAAAGTAAAAACCAAAGAGAAGAAAGAAATTCATATCTAGATGGAGATGCTTTGCTGGTAGCCTATTTAATGTAGCCATTTAGTGGAGATTTTGTACCAGGAGAAAAGCCGTTTCTATGAGTGAAAACCTAATTCTGCCAGAA
Source organism: Scolopax mira (assembly GCA_004320125.1). Taxonomy (NCBI): domain Eukaryota; kingdom Metazoa; phylum Chordata; class Aves; order Charadriiformes; family Scolopacidae; genus Scolopax; species Scolopax mira. The sequence continues at coordinate 27,477 of BJBW01003765.1, read as the reverse complement.
AAAAATGGAGGAAAATTCTTCATTATGAAGTGTTCATATCCTTTTTGTCCTTATTACTCTAATGGATTCTAAAAGAGATATTAGTCTACTTCAGGGTTATGTGTAATTCTTTTATTGGTGTGTGTGCACACACATATGTATGTTTGTGCACTTCTGAAAATAAATATACTGGGTTATACAATTACAATTTTTTTCTTTTATTAGTTCATGCTGGCAGATACTTAGGCTTGAAGGTCAAGCTACTAGAAGATATAATACTAACAACAGTGGCAGAAACTGCTGAGGTAGCAGAGCTTAGAAAAATATTTCTCGAAATGCTTGTGTTTGTTCCTCTGCCTAATACATAAAAGGCTCAAGAAAGTCTCAGAGGAGACAAGAGTGTCTCAGATTGTTAGATGAAAGCAGCTGGTGTGCTAAGTTGGGAGATTGGTGTGGAGTTTGCAGCTCTCCTCTGGATACAAGGGCACAATAGCTGTAGAGACTGGCAGCAGAATAAAGCTCACAAGCCTGACAGGAAGGACTTATCCAGCCTTACCATGCTTGTGCCCACTACAAATTTTTTTCCCAACATTTCTTCTCAGCTTCAGGATGCATTTTCTTTTCTCCAGCACAATGCCCATTTCTATCTGGTCCATACCTAATGCTCTAAAGCCAGTTTAAGAGTACTTTATTTCTCCTTTTAAAGAATCCATTTAATTATAGAAGTATAGATGTTTCATAAACCATCAATATTTAGATGTTAGATGTGAGGATCCTTGAAATATGCTTACTTTTCCATATTCTTTTGGTGACCTCCACATTGATATTTTGATGTGTTTCACCACACAAAAATAATCCCAGCCTCAGATCTTAATGCAGGATAAAAGGTTACAATTGTGAGAAAATATGATATTTAGTTATGTCAATAATGCCAAGTTGAGTACTCTAAAAGCCTTTATTTATTTTTTTAGGGAGAGGAAACTAGATTTGGTATTTACAGGTGTTAGTACCTGAGTTGACATATCACTGCAAGACAAATTTCCTATTTTAAACAGAAGTTTTCTGAATATATTATAAAAAAAATAAAATCTTAAAGGTCTATTACTATTGTCAATCATCCTGACTTTTCTTTAAGACTTTTTCTTCCATCTTTCCTTCCTAATATAACATTACTTAGACCACTAACCGTAAAAAAAAAGCCATTATACATAGGCCAAGCCTTTGTAGAGCTGGCATTAAAGCCTTATTTCATAGTCATTGATCATAATGATATTCATAACTTTATAGAGTTGATGTAGGAATATCTACATGCCCACATAAATATGCACATATCACTGCTTTAATGTATTTATTGTTCTTGTAAGACAAACAAATTTAAGGAAAGTCCTGATTATTATATAAATACTACACTGAAGACTAACAAAATATCCAAGTACAAATAATAAGATATGCTCATCTTCTTCAGATTTTGCATTTTTGAAATTATTTAGTATTTCCAGGTTTAGACTAAGGAAAGTGAATGTCTTAGTATAGATAGATGTCTGTCCATTTTTCTTTCTTCTTCCACACAAATATTGGTAACACTGCAAATTTTTACTATCAGTAACTGCTCTGAAACCCATGATCTTTATCATCCTCTTTATGACATTTAAATGAATGAAGGGTTCATGATACTTCCTAGAAAATCTGGTTTAGGTATCAGATAAGTTGGTAAAGATTATGAGGCAGTAACTGGTCAGATAGTGAATTACAGAAAAACATGTTATGAAACTGTTAGTCTTCCTGGACCTCAACAGAAGCTTTTCCATCTGCAGAAGCTACTCTAGTTTTCTTTTTATCTTGCCCAGTTTCCACACCCTACTTTTGCTCATAGCCCCCTTTGGAAAGCCTTTCCATTTTTTTAAGAGTTCCGTGAAAAACTGTTCTATTGGAGGTCTTTTTTAAATGAACAAGAAGACAACTTAAGAAGAAAATAATTTAGCCAATAGACATTTTAACTTATAATGGAAGGGATCAAATAGGATACCTAATATGAACCTAAATGATCTAAGCATTGTTTCCTGGAAAAATGAAAAACCCTGTGTTTACAGTTATCTGGAATTGCAAATGGTAGGCACTTCCTACTATCAGATGGATATAATATTAAAACAGACACATCACAAGTTAAAGGATCTAAAGCCTAATTTGAGTAGTTCACTCCAGTCATTTGAAGAGTAGCAACATAGTACCAGTTGCCCTATCTGTTGATATGAATGCTACTAAATTACCCTGTACAACCTAGTGGCATTTTAAAGATCATCCACATTTGAGGAAAACTACTTGGAGGGCAGAAAAAGTAGTTTAATCATTGTCGTGGTTTGGCCGCAGATGAGAACAAAGGACCACGTGGCAGCCACTCGCACAAATCAGAGTCCCCCACCAGCGGCGTGGCCGGGAGGGGAAAATTGAAATTAAAACTCGTGGGTTGAGACAAAGGCAATTTAACAAAACAGCAAAGGCCACAGGAAATAACAACGATAACATGGACAGAGGAGTATACAACCGCCATCACGATCCCGCCGCTTCCCGAAGCACCCGGAGCGCACCCAACCGCACTGCCCTCCCGCCTCTAACTGCCCCGGGGGCGGGACTTCCTCCTTTTATGTCCCCCGGCCGGCTCAGGCCCCTCCCCCTGGGCGTGGCTCAAATGGGATGGAACACCTGTGTCCCTGCTAGGGCCTGGGAACGAGTAACCCTTTCCCCACCAGACCCAGCACANNCCTGGGAACAATTAACCCTTTCCCCACCAGACCCAGCGCAATCATTCCACCCATTCCCTATCTAACCTTGTGTCTTCTGTTGTCAAAAGTATGATGGCTTCACATGCAGTCGCTGCTGGCTGTAAACCATTCGTAAGTCACCAGTACATTTTGTGTATGTGGCTACATTAGTTGCCAGACGCTGTCTTCTGGACACTGCCACAGTGGATATCCTAAAAAGATGATAGAAAACCAAACCCATTTTTTACAGTTCTAAACCAGAGTGGGATATGATTAAATCTCCAAGCTATGCAATTTTCTTAGTACCTTTTGGTACACTTTTGTAAGAATGGTCATACCCATAGAATTGGCCAAAGGTTTACAAAATACAACCGAAACTAGCAGAGACACAAACTTACAGCTTCAGTGTGGGGTCTCTGTCAACACTGCAGAACGCAGATGAAATTGATTTCCAATGTTGAAATGCAGCCTGTGATTCTGCATGCATCAATATTTATAAACCAGTCTTAATAATATTGCTGGACTCGGTAACTGATTTATTTGAAGGAGGAAACAATTGTTTAATTAAAGTGAATGTTTTAATGGAAAACTCTCATTATTTAATTCATAGCTGGTATAGCACAACTTTGTTGACTACAGGTTTTTAAATTAATATTTTCAGTTTCTCCTGGAGAACGTTACAAAATTTATTTTATCAAACTCCATTTAACTGATCAATATGTAAATCAAGAATACTTTTTACTCTCTGAAGTCTGAAAAGTGCTGCCCCAAGTTGTACAGTGCTGTAAATTTGAAATAGAAAATGCTTGCTATCTGACTTCAAATCTTTTGCAAATAAAAACTGGTCTATTAAATAATGAAAAGTATTGGTACAAACAAAGTGGAAATTAATGTTTTAGACTGGTATATATTTACTGAGATGAAACAGATTGTATTTAATGTATATTAAAAATTTATTCCATAAACAAAGCATGATAAGTTTGCATCTTTAATTATTGTGAAAAGTATGAATATAATCCTAAATCTGAGTGCTAGAATTTGGTTTTAATTATTTACACTGTCCTTGAAACATCAGTATTATGGATTTCAAAGAGGAACACAAAAAGTGACGGTCCTTGCAAGATAACTTTACAGTTTTGGAAAAATACGACCAAAAAAAATTAGCTATTCCCCAGTCATCTGTCACAGAAAAATGCATGCACACATTGATGCAAATTCTCTACATATGTTCCTAGAAAAATACAACCACCATACTATGAAGACTCTTATAAGACTTCACTTTCCAGTTGTTTTGTGAAACAATACATTCATTAGGAAAGGAATTAATCTGCTTGGAAAGAAAGAAGTCAGCTACTTTTCTCTGACTGACTTTTCTAAAAAGAATTTGCAAAACCAGAAACAACTACAATCTCTTAATAGTAACAAAATATTTTAGGAGACATGCTGTCCATAGGTTCACTCACACTGCTGGAGCACACATGCCGTAAAACAAGGAGATTTTTATTATTATTGTTGGGGTTTTTTTGACACTTGTTCCAAGCTTTGCCATGTGTACATGCACAATAGATTTCTCAGTTTTTTACCAAGTGTCCTTTGTTAATAAGGCAGTAACTCCAGGAGAAAGGACAATATTGAAGGTGCATAGGACTGTATATGGGCTACACATTTCTAAGCATTTAGTTTAAAAGACTTTGTCCTGTGTAAACAAAAGAACAGCTGCTTTTTCCTAAGGTGTGTCCAGTGACACCTTATCAGTATCATGCTATGTATACAGTGATACATACCAGGATCAACTTGCCACATCAGCATAGCTCCTTCAAAAGCAGAAGACACAAGACAGTGAGGAAGCATTTGAGCAAGTCAACAAGCTCAGCAAGTCCATCCTGATAAACACACTGACTTAACAGGCGCTGTGCAGAAAATTCACTGAATCCCATCAGCACAGCCGGTGAAGCTGTGAAGCTCTGTTAATGCCTACTAAGGGCATATCTCCCACTTAATATGCCTGTGTGCCCATTCCTGTCTGCAATATTAAATTTTGGGAAAGTCATGACTTGCTATGAATTTGTATGTTTAGTAGGCACAGGGTTGGCCTCTGATCCATTATGTGACTTCCCAACCCAAACTGCTGTGAAACTGGCAATTACACTGTCCTTTGCAGCCTGCTTTAGTTCATTGCACCTCCTTTACTATTACAGAACCCAGAACTGCTTCCCGGTTTCCAGCTCAATGCTCACAGCACCACAGAAGAGTCTGCTGAACACAACCCAGGGAAATGACCTGAGCACACACAGGGCAGGCATTGGAGCTGCACAGCCCTGTCACAGGCTGACCAGGGGCTCATCTGTGTGACAGATCACCACACTCTTTTCTTTCTCAATATCTAAGTGCAGATACAGCCTGCAAACCCTTGATTTCCAACAACAAAATCCCCAGTCTTGCAAGCTTTTTCTGATTAATTTCCTGGTCAGTAAGAGGTTGCAGGGATCATAAATCAAAGTAATCTATACTTTGATACATTTGCCTCAAAAGATTGTACTCTCCACAGAGATAATATAAGTACAAAATATCTATGATAGCTGGCGTCATAATATGATTGCAAACTGTAATGTCAGTAATTCTGCAAAATCCATGACACAACTTGTTAGAGAAGCTTGTTAAGGATACAAAATGAGTTTGTAAAAGTTAGGAAACTGAATTCTGCCTTCCTGTACAGACATAATATGAAATATTCTTAGATTTCATGATAGCTGCTTGTCTTTTCTTGCACTTCGTAAGTCAATTCAACAGATAGCATCAACCCTAATTTCTTTTCCTCCCCCTCTCTTGCTCACTATTTAACTATTTGATACTTCATTAATAAGGCAAATCTACTATAGATCATCTTCTGATTTTCTTGCATCAATTTTTAGTATTGTAAAATATACTGAATGATATAATAAAGCATATATATATTTAACTCTATGCATCAGAGCATGATATTGCATGCATTTGAAGTGGAATGTAGCTCTTTGACAAGAAAAATTGCACTCACTTTTCATTATCCACTAAAGCATTGTTTAAGTGTTTCCCATTAAAAACAAAATAGTTTTTAATGGAGGGATATTTTAAATTGTTGAGATGGTCTATGGAAGAGCTCCTCGGTCAGAGTTAATGTGACAGTAGACACAGTTTAGAGGAGTTTTATTGGTGGCTCTTTGGAGTGAGCCACCTGTTTTCTAAAGAATAGACATGTTCCTATTTGACAGTGACCCAGCTGGAGGTGGATGCAAGAGAACTACTGGCATCCTAGAACTTGTTGAACAACCCAGCTGACTTTGAAATCATAAAATTTACCAAAAGGAAAACAAAGACCCTTAGGAACATAGTTCACTTTCAAGAAGCAAAGACTACTCATCATTAATAATTCTTCCTTCCTTCCTCTCTCCCTTCCTTTATCTCTTTTTTTTTTTTTTTTCTTTTTCACCTTTTAGAAGAAATCCTGAGAGGTTTCTTCTCTCTAGTAATTTCTTTAGAGAAGTGAGGGACTCACAGAACATTGCCAAGCCATTCCTTGGAAATGCTTATATTTTCTCTTCTATATTGTCCCTGCCACTGGCACACTAACCCCCAAATGTGCCAGTGGGGTTAGTGTGCCAGTGTGCCAATAAGGACTACGCTTCCTTATTAATGTGAATAATCTTAAACTACAAATAAGAATGAGAGTGTGAGCAGGTTCTGTCAGGAAGTCACTTATTTCTCTCTCCTGATAACGTCTCCTGCCTGTTTCTCACAATGGGGGTGAGGGAACAGGTAAAGGACAACCCTCCCATTCCCCCCTCAAAAAAACTGTTGCATAAACAGGTAAATGGTTTTTTCCAATCTTACTTTTCATTTAATATTTTACCATATACTAGTATCTCTACCTTGTGGAGAGCTTCCTGGCCTAGGCAAATATTAAAATACCAAAATGTCATTAGTTTTAGCTGAGAAATTGTAAACCCATATTGTACAAAATCAAGTGAATTAAAGAAGCTTATTTTGAAGACTAACTACTGGCAAGACTTACAGGAGTAGACTGCAAGCACATTCACAAGATTTAGCAAGACTATGTTGATTTTACATAAACATTTTCTGCTGTGTAGTTTTTAACACACTCCTAGTCTGATCCAAATCTCACCAAAGTCAGTATGAGCCTCTCCACTAATATCATGCTTTTCTTTAAACCATTCATACAACTCACTATTTTGCCGTACCAGACCCTAAAGTTTTTATATTCCTACTCTTCTCATTTTGATGAACTTTATGAAATCAAAGTAGATATAAATTGGTGAAACATGGGCTTTTAACCTGTAATTAGGATATTCATTTAATTTCCATATATTTATTTACACAGGGCTCTGCCATTTCAGAGTATTAGACTGTATCTACAAATGTAAATTTAAGAAATATATTATCTTTTCATTCTTTAAATTTAATTTCTCTTACATTAATGGAAGCTGATTAAAAGAAAGTATCATTTTAATTGTTCTTTAGTAGAATCAATTCAAAAGCAAAGACTATTTTTACTGGACCAGATTTTAGGATATTTTATGTTACTATACATTTATTGACTTAAGCACAGATGTACCAGTTTAGACCACCTAAGGTGTCTCTCATCAGTCTGGCTATTGATTTCCATGCATTTGTCAATAAAAAATGAAAGAATTTTGTTCCAAAATGTGTGCACATTTTAGATTTTTTTTAACTTCTAGGAAGACCCTTTTTGATAACTCATCCATAACATCTTTTAATTTTTATCACATGGAAGGATGAAGATAGAACAATGCCAATACTCTTTGGCAATCATCTGACATAGACAATATAGCTCTAAAAATGTCTATTTACATGTAGTTAGGAGATATAGACTTCTGACCTGTGCCTAGACCTGGAAACGGCAAGCTTCTTGTGCCTTCTTCAAGCATTTTACTTACAGATATATAGCTGGTAAGAATCTCCCTCTCAGCAGATCACCCACCTATGATTCGTATTCTTTCATTAACTTACAAAAAGTCTAAATTTTCAATTTTCATACATATATTCTAAATTCAAGAAACAGGAAGCTTAATAAATGAGAAGAGAAACTAAATTTTAATTCTATGAGCAGTAAAATTTTTGGAAACACTGTTCTCATAGTGCAAATAAAAATGAATAAAATCAACAAAATTCCTGCTTAGGGAACGATTTAGTAGTGATAATGATCATGCCTTTTGAATAAATGCAAAGGAATTGAACTTGTCATCTGATGAGAAAAATCAGATTATGGTTCACTTAATTAATTTCATTCAGGACTGTGAGGACAAAACCTAGGCTTGTGCTGGCACCAAGACCAGTGAGGCTAAGAGCAACCAAAAAAGTGGAAACTGAAGACCTAGATATCAGGGAAGAATACAATTAAGTTGCATTGAAAACTAAGATCTCTCTGAAAAAAGAAGAATTAACTATGAAATTAAATTAAACAGCCTATAGGCTGGGATCAAAAGACCCACCAGGCAAGTGCTATTCAAGAAAGGCCAGAGTAAAAAAGGTAGCTGATGCATATAGTTGATGGATGAAACCCTGTAATGGAATGGCAAGTGTAAGATGAAGGAGAGCAAAAAGGAGATGTAACTCAGAAATCCGAGTACAATGAAAGAGATAAAGAGATAAAGATCAAAGAAAAGGACAAGGAGAAAGTATATCTTGAGGGACTAGGATCAAAGAATGAGGTATTAAAAGGCTGACATTAAAAAGAAATGTATTAGCCATAGCTCAATTAGAAAATTTAGCGACATCTAGAGGTAAAGACATTTTAAGAGAAAATGACAATACATTTATCTGAGTAACTTCCATGCTAATCCTAAAATATGGAGTGGAAGAGTAGATTGAGGAAAGCCAGTGAATTAAAGACACTTCACTTGGGTTGTCTGAGTGGGAAACAATTTCAAAACTGAAAAACTTATCTTTAAAAATGATAGGGAAGCTACTGTGATAAAATGTATACTGTTGAAAAGTACTCAAGAAAGATGATTTTAGTGCATTAAGCATCTGTAAAGCACATCATACTAAAGGAAAGAAAGGAAAACTTTCAAAAACCAGGAAGAACTAAACATGGTTGAGCAGCTCCAGAAAAAAATAAATCATATGGTATAAAAAAGTATGTACAGACTAAATAATCTCTGAAACTTTTGCAAAACTGAAAGCAGAAAAAAGCATATAATTTGAGTCTATAATAACTTTTGTACTGAGAGACTAAAATAAGAAAATAATCCCTTGGAATGAGTTACATAGGAAGCAAGGAAAGTTCCTACCTTGTCCTGACTTTATATTCCATTAATACTTTAGCAAGCATCTTCACTAAGATCCCCTACTAACTTCACTCATTCTTTACATTGCTATGGTTTCAGGAACACATTAAAAACAAAGAAAAAAGGAAAAGGATTAAAAAAAACTCTGAAAAGTTCACATCTAACATGTCAATATCATTCAGTGATTTCCCTAGTGCTCTTTTACCCTGGGTGGTACATTTTAAGTTTAGGGCAAATCTTCTGCTGGAGGTCAGGTTTTTAATTTCATATTGTGGCTCAACTCAATGTTCAGTTTGGCTGCTTTGCTGAGTAAACTTCTTCTGAGAGCACTATATGTTGTTACTGTTATAAAATATGTTTCTCATGGATATATAAGGCATAGAATTCCTCTATAAATGTCTCTTTTGCTAGAGGTGTTGAAAATGTGCCCCAGTTTGTCAAAAACACAGCTGCTTTCCTTGGGGTTTGAGAATGCTCATAAGAAATAGAATTTTTTATGAATTTGTGATAACACCCTGAGGAAAACAGCTGCATTATTACAGAACCCATGAAATCTCAGACGAGCCTGAACTATTGTATTTTAAAGTACTGCTACTTTAAAGCCTTTTTAGTTTCAAGTAATATTATTATTTTATTTCATTTCTAAAAAGCTATTTTGGAGGAAAATATGATGGTGATTATTTCTAATTGACTGGGATAAACTGCTACCACCAAAAGACATTGACTATCTTACCTGTTCAAATGGAGACAAATCAATATGCTACATACAAAAAATAGTGATGGGTTGTGCTGTTAGGTATTATTTTCTGCCAAAAACTCAGCAATTGGACTGGGAATGAACTGATCCAAGAGGCCATACAGATAGGTAGAATCACCACTCAACTGTTTCACTAACGTCTATGTACACTAAGTCAACAGATTCAAGATTCACTTTCATGGCAGAAGTCCCTTATAGCAAACACCTTACTGACAGTTCTCTCTGTGGAATACTTACTACCTTCTTAGCTGAAATAACTGGGTAAATTAGTCTTCTGCCTTTCTAAATTAATATTTACTTACAGAGCAATGATACTAAGATCTAGGACATTTGTACTTCAGTTGTGCTCTGCTTTTTATGTGACCTTTTCTGATTCACTAGCACTTCTTTTATGCCTAAGTATTTGTGCCTAGGGGCACAAGAGAATGTTTCTAACTGTCTTCACAAGGATGAACACCTCAGAGAGAAACACTTAGATGAGATGACATTGAGCACCTCCAAGCAGTTCTTGGAGGTGCTGCATCTCTGCTACAAGAGCCTTGATCAGAATTGGCACTGGACCCTACACGAGGATGGTTACTCTGTGTTTACAGAGCTACATAAAAAACTCACCAAAAGAGGAAGTGTGGGGTGATATCACAGAAATGTTCAATACTTTGGATTCTCAAAGCTATCTTTTATAAAGAACTTGCAAATTCTGCAGGTAAAGAATGCTCTGGAAATACAAAGTAGTCTTTGCAGCAAGTAATTATTTCTGCTAACTTTTGAAAGGAATAGTATTTACCTGACTTAAGCAGGTAGACTATTACTTAACAAAGCCTATGCCCCTGTCTATAGATCCAGAAACTCTCTATAGGCACAAGACAAAGAATGATAAAAGAGAGTTAAATCATTTTTTCCTAAATATGTCCTAAATTATATCTGACAGGACCACGGTATGGTAATTATAGGCTATGAACAACATAAAAAATTACCCAGGAAGTAAATTAATGTTATTTTATTTATATACACCCTATTTAATTTATTTAGGGCCAGCAGAAGAATTTAATGGCTGTAGGTCTCTCTGCCATGGCAGACATGAAACTTATTCAAGAACAGTGATCCTCAGTCTGATGATTAAAATTGAGTCAACTATAAATCACCTTGCACTGTTACAAGGTCTGGCACTATAAGGCCCTGTTGTGCTGAGGTGTTAATTTAATCAGTCTGATACCAAAACATGGCTCCAAGCAGTATGCATTTGTATTTGGCAGGTACATTTTATAACTAGCATAGGTGAAAGTTCCATGACCTAAATTGCTACTGTAATTCACAGGTTCTTTCTACCCAGCCACACATCATTTTGTAAATATAACAGTGCAGACCATTTTTCAGTTTCTTATGCCTTGACACTGATAAATCCTAGAATGGTTCTAAATTGCAAAATTCCTAGAAAGATTCTAAACAGATTTATTCCTGGAAAGGAATGTGATAGACATATATCTAGAAGACATTGGCATTTTCTTAGAAAGGCCCTAGATCAAAGAATATGAACACGAATAATCATAGAAAGCACTAGAAAACTGTTATATTAGGGTTCTGAACAGAAAGAAATCCTAGAAAGCAGTTTTAAAATTCAATGAGAAACTCCTCAAAAGTGCACTAAAATTCCTGGAATGGCCACTGAATGTCCTGTAAAATTTCAAGATTAGTGAAATTTCAGAAAGCACAGTGAACTTCCTAGAAAACAGAGAAATTCTTGGAAATCACAAATACCTAGAATGGTTCTAGATTGAGGAACTCCTAGAAAATGCTCAGAAGTTCCTAGAAAAGTTCTGGATAGCAAAAATGTATGTTAAGCCTCCTGACTTCTAGCCTAGAACAGAATTTTAATTCTTGTTCAGTGGGTAAATAAAAATAGATTAGAAAAGTCAAATGGTCAAATGGTATTACTCTCAGAAATTTTATCACGTCAAAGATTTTTACTGTTTTTTTTTTTTTTGATAGGGCCTTTCTGCAGACATAAGTAGTGGCATTTAACCTGAATTCTAATCAAGTAGCCAATATTTACTTTCTTTTAAATATTTATTTTCATTCCTCATTTAGTTAAAGAATTATTTCCATAAAAGCTGAACACTATCAATATGTAAAAACACAAGGTAAACAGCACTACATAGGAAAATAAAGCTACCTAGGAGAGGAGTGAAAGAAAACTGTCCCAACTCTCTTATGCCAGGCAGCGAACTGATAATCCAGTGGCTTCATGTCAGAAAAGTGGAGAGAGAGATATATATAACTTTAGTATGCTATGGAAACTTCTGGAATATTCAGAAAAGAAAATAGTGGTGTTTTCTGGTTCTCTTGAAAATCCTGATCAAGTGTTTAGGAATATAGGTAACTTTGAGAAGTTTATGAATTTAAGAACAGATTTGTTTCACTTAATTTAAAACAGTCTTTTTCTGTCCTTTTAAGGTGAGATTGTTCAGCAAATTTAATTTCTAACAATAATCAAATGCATCATTATTGCTATCTATATCGTATTTCTTCCGAAGGCAGCCTACAAGCTTGAATTTAGACCCCTGATATTTGGCACAAAGATGCAGTGAGAAATAAAGCATTTTATTAGTTGTAATGAATTGAAGTGCAGAGAGTTAAATGATTTATTTAAAGTGTCCCTGTATTTTCTCACATTTCAAAAGGAAAGAATAAAAAAAACTCTAAAAGCCTATGCACTGATAAAGTTGGTGCATAGGCCAACTTGCTAGATTAAGAATTTAAGACAAGAATGCACTTTCACTGTTGCAATACATGCTGTTAAATTTCCAATTTGTGTAACTTCTGAGGTTTTAGCGTAGCCCATAGAATTAGACAGGTCTGATGTTCCAGGATTCCCTAGACATTGTTTAAGGCTCTGGCTCTATCATTTTCTGTCTTTTTACTGACACACAATTTTTAAAACCCTTCATTTATGACCAAAATCCAAGTTGAAGATATTTGTGGATCAGCTAACATTCAAACGTAAGCCTGCAATAAATTTATAACTGCATAGCACTGAGAGCCATGTCATAAATCTTCAATGCTTTTATATCTTCCCACTCTGGTACAGATGTGGAATTCAGCTTTAAGTCCTTGCAACAAGTTATACTTTATTTCATTTAAAATAATACCCTTTTATGCCTGAGTAATTTGTTTAGAAATGCATATTTCTTTAAATTTGATCAATTGTATGCATACTAACACTGAAAATTCTCACTATACTGAAAACTTCTGTACATTTTATAAAGATATAATTAGATTTCATTTCTTGATAGGGTGTGTACAGAAGGAAGAGCAGATATGAAAACACATGCAAATAAATTTAAATGTAGCTATTTTACAAAACATTTTTGTAGAGAACCTGTGCATTGATAGACTGGTATGCCACATGTGCTAATCTATTATTGGACTTTTCAGAACCTGGAAACACCATTCTTCAGGCACAGTTTACCTGTGTCATTCTAGCATGGCTAAATTATTCCCATTTAACTTTATCAAGTTGCACTTTAATGTTTTGATTTATAATTATAATGTAGATTTATCTATTCAGTCTTTTCATATTTTTATTTTGTTTTATTCATTATTTGCTGAATGTTTCTGAAATTCATATTCTAATCAGTAAATTGTATTCTTATTACTCACTCTTAGCATAACAACTGGCATTTAATTCAGGTTTGTGTGTAGATGAAACAGTCAATTAGGTGACCTACCTGCCAAATGGTATTTCTAGTTTTGGAAATTTATCTATTAAATATAGTAGTTTTATGTATATAAACATAACATAACATTTAGATGCATAAAATTAATATATTTAGTATAATGTCTATATATACACACAATATATGTATGTACACACTGTACATAACAAAAACCTTCCTGCTTCCTTTACGTATACCTCTATAGGGATTTCATAATTTAAAACTTTATATACTCTATATAGTTTTCTAGGAATAGACCTTGTCTATTATTCAGCATACTCCAAGTGACCAGTATTAGACTGGAAGAAAACACAAGCACAAGCCTGAAGTTGAAGTATCAGGATGGGAAAACCGTAGAGTCTTCCAATGCAGGATCAAAGCTCTCAGTGCATGGCTACCTGGCCAGGACTGTTTAACCTGTGTAAATATCTAACTAAATGTCCTGCCTGCCTGGTTTCCATCATAAATGTTAATTGATTCAACACATTCCAGTAGAAAAATTGCCCTTTGACTTTTCTGTATGTATGAATCAAACAGAAGGATTTGGTAGATGCTCTATTACTCACTGCCTGCACAGTTTCACCACAGCTCTGAATATCCTCAGCCATGTTTCTTTTTGTGTGTGTGTTCCTAGATTCTGTCCCTATATATAATTCAGACAATCACAGAGCCTGGTAAAGTTGGTGTAACAACTGAAAACAGGTTGTTAGAAAAAATGAATAGAAGGGTAAAAGAAACTCTTTTTCTTCTTTTTTTTTTTTTAATCCTACTTTCATACCAGTTTTTCCTCTGACAATTTCTCCCTAAAGTACTCCTGAGATAAAAACACTCCTAAATAATAGTTTTGTAAATTTACATCCATATAAAGCTTCTTTACTTCCATACCAGGTCAAATCAAAACTTAAACATCCCTTTAGAGAAATTCAGAAATAATGGATAAAGGCAATAACAAATTAATTGTGTTTTATGTGTTATCATTCAAATTGCCATAAAGCTTCTAAATTAAGAGCTGATTAATATGAATGAGGGCTACACTGTTGCTATGGGAATAAAAATGGCACAAATCTAGACAAATAAGGACACTTATATCTCCCAATGCCATTCTAGCAGTCTGTCTAGCCCAGCTACAGACAAAATAAGACTGTAGAATTAACCCACAGCATTAAATTTATCTTTGGAACTGAGGCCTATTTAATTCGTAGTGAAGATAGAGGACTGTTTATAGACTTCAGTGTGATGCCCAGACACATGTAACTGATTTAGGAGCACAGGTCCCTTTGGCTTTCAAATGCAAGTCATGCTCTAAGTCACCTGGATATTTTTTGTATTGACCTTCAATTAGGCCCAAGAAAAGATGAAAAGCAAAAAAACCTACACGCAACAAAACTGCATAAATAATCAAAATCAGATGGAATCTACTATCTGCTTTCCTGTTTAGTTACAGATTATCCTTTACACTTTCAAACATGAAAAATAAATTGACAGACCTGCAGGCAGAGAATTGCCAACATATTTGTGAACCAATCACTGTTTTCAAGCAGATCTCATACTCCCTAAAGGTCCATATTCATACGCCTTGGATGGGATGAGAAAAAGGACCTTGTCATTTTGGAGGAATGTCTTATGCTTAGTTTACAAAAATTCTATGATTTTTAACTTTGCTTATTCACTATGAATATAATGTAATATTCTGTTAAGTCCACTGGTTATTTTAAAATATACCAGCATTTCAACAGTGAACCAAAAGCACACAAAATTATATGATAAAAGCTTGTAGGGCAGAAAGCAATTTTTTTCAAAAAATATTTCTTAAACAAAACCTGTTAGTAAGGAAGTTACAGAGAGTCTTATGTTTAAAATATTTTGGGGAAAAAAAGAAAGAATTAAAAAAAAAAAGAATTGCAAAAGAAGTCTTGAGGGTTTTTTGTCAAATGTATATGTAGAATTAATTCCTATTCAAAAGTGTTTGTGATGCATGATAAAATAGTGTTGACAATATAAAAACCCCTTATTGATGCACTTCAAAACTACAGTCAAAAATGAAATGGTAGCTTCAATTCATTCTCATTATCTTGTCTAATTTCTGCTCACGAAAACATCACAATTTATTTCCCCAAATTGAACCAAAAGCAGGAGGAGGCTGTGTCAGTTATTGACTTCTAATAGTTCTCAGTGGATATTAAGGAGGTGCAGTGTTTCCCCTTTTTTGCTCATGTAGGACTGTAAGCTTGCCTATGACTGAATAGTAGGAAGTTTCCTGAAATAAAGTTATAAAAACTAGATCTTCATAAAAAAGGCTGACTGGTGGTAGTGAAAACAGGAATTGACACCAAATTATTTCAGCCCAGGAAGTTCATGCAGACTCGGTCCATGCAGGGATCAAAAGTAGAGTGTAAATTAGCATGAAACCAACAGATTCTTTCTTTTATTCTTTATCTCCCTTCAGTAAGATTTCTCTTTAGTCTCTAAGAAGATATTACCAGTATTTCTGTGTATTGCTATTTTCATTTTGGTCAGTATTGATTCTTGATATAATGATCCAGTAGTTTGTAGACATTATTAGAAGTAACTTAGCTTTATGTAAACACATCCTTATAAACAAAACTTCTGCGGTAGCAATAAGGGAGAACCTTTCTTGCTCTCCACCAAAGGTGACACCTGATATTTTGGAGAAAAATCTCTTTAAGATGCTGTGGTTAAAGAAAGCTCAAATTCACCAACTAAGCAAATGAAATCTTGATAAGTCTCTAATTAACACATACTTTATAAAAGACGGGGACAAAGGAATGAGCTAATTAGTAAATTGCAGTTTACTCCATCCAGTAAGATAGAGGACAGGAAGTTTCAAAGAAACTCATAGGAAGAATGAGGAGATGAATGGGATGCAAGCCCAAAATCGAAATTCTTCAATCTTTGTATTTGAAGAATGAGAGGATACAAACGCAACATACTCTGCTTCCCAGGGTCTCTATTAAGACAGGAGGGGAAGCCTGCCACTCCCTGAAAAAATATTTCATTGCAATTCTTCTCAGTCTGTCATAATTTATGTGAAAGACTGTAAGGCAAGTTCAGGGTCAGTGATCAGAAGCATACATGAGTTATGGTCCCCACTTGTGGCCTTGCTGGCCTTAATTTAACTTGGCCTCACAGTCACATTCTCCCAAGCACTTAACTTTTAACTGTCCACCTTAAAAAATAGAGCAATTAGTGATATGGGAAAAAAAAAAAAAAGAGAATGACTACATTCCTGAAACATCTGGAGGAGAGGCCTCTACTTAAGGATATTTGCAGACAGTGGGATGCCTCAAAGAAAGAAAGAAAAAATATGGCTTTGATTTATAGAAAAGCAAAATTTTTAGCAAAACAGATATTATTACTTGAATATAGTCCTTAATATCAAAAATCAACACAAATATTTTTACAAAGATCTATATTTGAAGAGGAGTTATGACTTTTGATACGTATTTTCAGAAACTTGTGATACTATTACTTAATAATGTTATATCTAAGAACAGGAAAAACATAGTAAGTTGATTAAATTTCATTCTCTGTGATGCAGGTTGTATTTTTTACTTGTCTAAACTAAATTTAGAATTTAGGACTTCCATTACTCTTCTGGGGTAATTCTACAGCTATGTTTTGTGATTTTTTTATAGCATACTTATAATTTTCCATTATTAGTTTCCATCTGGTTTTTTTCCTATGTGTCACTCTTATTTCCTCTTTCTTGGTGCTTTTCTGATTTCCATCCAAATTTTCATTACCTTTTTGTCAGGAAAGTGCCAAAAGAGTGTGAATCAGTCCATGTGTGGTGGCATGCAAAGGAAGCTACATAGTGCTATTCCATGCTGTGATTGTTCCTAACCAAGGATCTGTGAGAAATTCACTGGCCATCTGAAACTTTCTATTTTGTTTGAAATGTACCTCTTTGTCCCTGTTGACAATTTTGACATGAGCTTGCAACAACCAAGAAGATTATGGCACTACATGTTTCACTATTGCTTATTTTTGTATGTCCAGGTTCTCCATCAGGTGACATCAATTAATATGAAAGAAAACAAAGCACTGAACGATTCCACATGATTTATTTACTGGACAATAAACAGACTCATATAAATATATGCTGATATGATTCCCCTGACTTCATGCACAGTGCAAAAACCTCCAAAGTTTAGCATTGACTATGTTTATTTATGAAGAAAATTATGTGTGTATTGCTGTGGAAATTAAGAAATCCTTAAATGAATTGGTTTTGTTCTTTTGGTCAACTACTACCTAGAAAGAGAGGCATTCTTTCTAGATTGTTTTTTTTCATTGGTTTTAAAGTTATTAAAATTAAAAATATCTAATCCTAGTAGGTTTTTAACTAATAGAAATGCCTGGACTGGACAAGACTAAACTGATTTTATTTAGAATTTTCAGTGAATGCAAGTAACATTTTTGTAACTGATCTTTGTTTGAATAATCAGAATATTTCCTGCATTTTGTCCACCTAAATCTTAGCTCTAGAGGTGCAGGAAAAATATATATGCACGTATTATTTTTGTGTATGTTGAATCTCAATAACAATTTTTCAGAACACTAGAAATGTAGGGTTTTATTGTAACTGTCTTTTGGGGTTGCAAATTGTTAACATCTGCCTTTTAGTATCATTTTTTACAATAGTCTGCTCTCTAGATATCCTGTTAATGACTGCAATTTTCTAGTCAGCTGCTATCTGTCAAGGTAGTTTAAAGGTCACTTCTTGCTATATATTAGAGAACCGCATGTAGAAAGTGGTCACGGTTCTTTACAGCAAACAGAGCTTATGCTTGGTTTTGCTTTGTGTTTGAAAACAGGGAGTTCAGCAGCTCCATGTTGCACTGATCTTTCAATTTCACTTTCCTTTGTTGCTTGATCTGTGGTCATACACTTTTCTGTATGTTTTTTCTAGCAACAGCTTGCTACTTCTTTTGTTATCCTGCTGTATTCATAAGATGCTCCTTGCTCATTTGTAACTGGTAACACTGTTAAAACAGAGTTGTACATTTCTTATCTACCTCTCCCTTAGTGATTTCATTTTCTTGAGTTTTAAATTCAGTTACAAATGTCTTTGGACACATGTAATCTTTTCAGTCATATTTACAAATGTTATGTAATAAAGAAAATGAAGGAGTTCATGTATTTACAGCTTTGTTTATATATATATTGAATTAAACCTTTCAATGGTTACTAAAAGAATGATTGCATATTTGCCTTGGAAACACCTGCCATCTCCTCTATCCCACCAGTATGACTTAAAACTGAAAGAGTGCGTTTCCTCCCTGTCTAAAATTACACAATAATAAGAATGTTTAATCTCCTTTAGCGCAAAGGCAGTCTAGTATGAGGGATCTAATTCACATCTGAGGCACAC
Source organism: Scolopax mira (assembly GCA_004320125.1). NCBI lineage: Eukaryota > Metazoa > Chordata > Aves > Charadriiformes > Scolopacidae > Scolopax > Scolopax mira. The sequence continues at coordinate 8,569 of BJBW01003765.1, read as the reverse complement.
TTAGATGAATGAATTATGATGTTATGCTATCCCTCTTGGAAGCTGAAAACATCTTACAGAATTATAGAATTGCTGAGATTGGAAGGGACCTCTGCAGAACATCGGATCCAAACATGTGCTTAAGCAAGGTCACCTAGGTTGCTCAGCATCTTGCCCAGTTGGGTTTTAATTATCTCCAAGGGTGGGGACTCCACAATCTCTCTAGTGTTCAACATCCCTTCTAGTAAAAAAGTTTTTCTTACGTTTGAACAGAAATTTCTGTATTTCAATGTTGTGTAGAGACTTATGACAATTTACAATTACGCATTAATCTATTAGGTTGTAAACTGAGAGCTGAATGAAGTTTATTCGTCTTAATTTAGATCCTTAAGCCTTATCAGCAGGGGAGTAATTCAGGTGTCTCTTCTGTGGAAGATCCCTTTGTGCAGGGACTCAGTTGTGAGAAGATTAGATACAGTAGGTGAAGGACATGAAAAAAGGTACTGCTGGGTTTTCTTTTGTTTTTCTTAAAAAAAACAAACCCAACAAAACAACAACTTAAAAACTACATTAGACTTCTAAAATTCTGAGTACTTGGTTCACAGCTGAAAAATCAATTGCTTTCACTTCTCTAGAGTAAGCTCTGCGAGTATAAATTTGACTGCAGGGCTGACAGCAAGTTGAATCCCATTCACAACAACAGAGAATGAGGTCGGGAGACACCTTGATCATATTCACAGCCTCAGTAGGCATTCTTAGAAAACTACGTTATAATTGGACCTGGTCTAAAAGAAGATGGTGTAGGAAACATATTTCCTTCAGGTTAAAATTGTTAAGGTGGGACTAAATCTCTCCTCTCAAGAAGATGATGGCAAAGATTGAAACCAGAGTTCTTTCATTCTATTGCATCTAGCTGTTGTATTGACTTGTATTTAAGTAAGGTCTTCATCATCACAGCTATGGGATTTTACAACTTTAAATTGTCTGCAAGCATCGAGGCCTTATAACTTCCCTTCAGTGCTTTATCTTGTCATCTTCATCAGTCCCTCTAATTTAGGTGATGAAGCTGACCAATTGGTCTGCCCAGGCCCCCTCTTAACAGGCAAAGGAGTGACTGGCTCCAAGGTACTTATTTGTATAAACATCTGTTCTGATCTGTTCTCTGAAGGAGTCTCTCTCTCTCCATTGCTTACAGAAGGAACATAAGGAGATTAGCAAATAAGTTTGTTAGATAAACTGTGTAAGTAGTTTCTTCCTGCTCCTTGTCCTTAACTCAGGCCTGCAGAACCCACTAAGGAACAGGTTGCTCAGAGAAGCTGTGGATATCCCTTCCCTGGAAGTGTTCAAGACCAGGCTGGATGGGGCTTTGAGCAACGTGGTCTAGTAGGAGGTGTCCCTGCCCATGGCAAGGGGGTTGGAACCGGATGACCTTTAAGGTCCCTTTGAGCACAAACTATTCTATGATACTATTATTAGTGCATATAAGTAAAATGTTACAATATTACATTCCATTTTTAGTGTTATCTCTGAGTCTCAGAGCATTAGTTTCCCTTTAGTATGCAAACGTTATAGTAAGTGTGTTTGCAGCTGTGAAAAGCAGGATGTTGGCAAATTTGTGCATACAGAATTCCACAAACCAGTCTCATAAATTCCAGAATCTACAAAGGCATAAGCTTTTCATGAGTTGCATGACTGAATAGCAGGAGAGACATCTTTAACTTTTGAGAGAATACTTAACAACTTCTGTGTTAAAAACTCATAGAAAAAGTCTACATAGAAGTGGACAAAATATTTCACAACTCAAAAAGATAGATACTTCTGTTATATAAATGTTTCTATGGGAATGAAACTTGATTGCACAGGCAATTTCTGAGGAAAAATCAGACACTTTTAAGATATTCACCATGGTAATCTAAGGTAAGTTATCATCTGAAAGCAGAGTCACCATAGAGGAAACTTGGTTAATATTTTTCTAGAAACTTATTCACATTATGCTTCTGACCACATTCAGTGCAACCGACCAGTTTGTAGGATTCCTTTCCTAGTGGTTGATTGGAAATGATGAAAAACGGTAGATTTTGCATATTGAAACTAATATATGCAGGAGTTGGTGCTCTGGGACTAAAATGAATTCCATAAAATTGCTCACTTGTTAGCTGAATGGCATTAATGACTGACCTTCTTAATCCATATTCAGAAACTCACGGATTAGACAGGTCATCTCTAACTGCCACCACCTATTGATATGTATATTCTACATCACACTTACAAATGGGGTTGTTGTCTTCAGATTAATAGAAAACCAACAACAACACCATCATTATTTATGGGAATGCACTGTCTTGAAAACGATACAAATCTTTGCATAATAATAAGCATCTGAATATTCCTTACAGTAGCAGTTGCAATCTACAAAACCTACTCAATGGAAAGTAGCAGATTTTTGTATCATATAACTTTCCCAGTAAAAGTAACAGCTTCCAAATGTAGTGTTTTATTAGCGATTTCGGGAAGAGATACCCATTTGGATATATGATACACTTATTAATCAACTCTTAGTATTATCCAACTCTTAGTATTCAGTGATTCATTTAAAGAAGAACAATAAAACATACCCTGAAGTTCACTATATTACTTAGTACCATTTTGATTATTTTACAGGTAAACTAAAACAAATTGCAAAACTGAGGCAATAAAAATAGAGATTTAAGTTATTTCCTTAAGTGTTCTGTGTCACTGTTCTGAATTACCATTTTCCTTAGTAGCAAAAATAAAAGCAGTCCAATATCAACAATTTGGATAAAATCTGAACAGCCCTAATATATACAGTAGGTCAAAAAAATGATAGTATCTTTTAAACAGCTGTAGTGCAAAACAGCTGTTTATAGGTGAAATAACCTTTCATAATAATTAGCTATTAGGTTACAAATAAAATTGTATTTACCATGGCTATGAACTTGGCAGAATTTTTTTTTAAGCATAGGAATGGGCTACTGTTTCTTGATATTTAACCTGACAATGATATACGCTTTGTAAAGCATTGACCCAAATCCTATAGTCCATGTATTGGGATGGTGACTAATGGGACTGACTAGAAACAAATACAGTAAGACTGAAGAGAAAATTTCAGACCTAGAAAATATATTGTTCTGTTGAAGGAAGCAGTGGCCTCCAGCCTCCTGCATTTAGTCACATGAAGCAGCCTCCTAAATCTGAGAATCTTTAGAGCATCAACTTTGCTCACCAAGCACACTATGGTATTTGTCATAAGATGAATCATAGAAGGTAGGATATACAGTTTGGTGAACAAGATTTGCTCTCCAAATATTGAACTTAAGCTTTAACAGTTACGTTATTTTTTTTCTTGTGAATTCATTGATTCTGTAGCTGGCTCATGGTCATCCTGTTGTCCATAAGAACTCCTAAGTCTTTCTCCTCAGAGCTGCTCTCCAGCAGGTCAGTCCCCAACCTGTACTGGTGCAGCGGGCTATTTCTCCCCAGCTGCAGCACCCTACACTTGCGCTTGTTAAATTTGATTAGGTTTCTCTCGGCCCAACTCTCCAGCCTGCCCAGGTCTCTCTGGATGGCGGCACAGCCTTCTGGGGTGTCAGCCACCCCTCCTAGTTTTGTGTCATCAGCAAACTTGCTGAGGGTACATTCCATCCCTTCACCCAGGTCATTGATGAATATATTGAAGAGGACTGGACCCAGTACTGACCCCTGGGGAACACCACTTGTTACAGACCTCCAGCTGGATTCTGTGTCCCTAATCACAACCCTCTGGGTCCTATCTTTTAGCCAGTTTTCAATCCACTTCATCCATTCAACCCACATTCATTCCATTCATTCCTTTCAACCCACCGATCTAATCCACATTCAACCCACCGATCTAATCCACACTTCCTAAGCTTAGCTATAAAGATGCTGTGGGAGACGGTGTCAAAAGCCTTGCTGAAGTCAAGGTAGACAACATCCACTGCCCTCTTCTCATCTATCCAACCAGTCACGACATCATAGAAAGATATCAAGGTTAGTCTGACATGACTTCCCTTTGGTAAATCCATGTTGACTACTTCTGATAGCTTTCTTTTCCTCCATATGCTCTGACATGACACTAGGATGAGGTGTTCCATCACCTTTCCAGGGATGGAGGTGAGGCTGACCAGTCTGTAATTTCCCAGATCTCCCTTCTTGCCCTTTTTGAAGGCTGGGATGACATTGGCCCTTCCCCAGTCCTTGGGCACCTTGCCTGTTCTCTAGGACCTAATTCAGCCTGATTATTTCTGTGGAATGGCAAAAATTTTTCCAGAGAACTATAAAATGCTTGTAGTATTTCTTCTAAATATGGGTGACCTCAGCTTTAAAGAAATGTTCAAGAAGCATAAAACCTCAACATCACAGGCACAGGCCTAATAAACACTCTTAATAATCTTACTGCACTCAGTGATATTATTTAAACTTTCCTAGGTGGCTTCTAGAAAATTTCTGTGTATCCTCCAGTTAAAGTTAAGGAAAAGAATCCTTGTAGTTGATTTTTATGTTACAATGATTCTAACTCTTAAGAACTAAGTTTGATTCAGATACAATAAATTGCCTGAATTCATTCCTATGCCAATTGTAAATTAAATCAGAAACTATCACAACAACGTATGGATTTACCAGCCAATTTAACTATCACCTGTATTTGGGAAAGGAAAGAATTTCTTAAACCTCTCTCTTCCCCAAACACCCTATCAGGTCTTTATTTCAACTCTTTCATTGCACAATTTATTTTAATAACTATTTCATTTTTGAGTCAAAAATGTTATTTATAATACAATCTCAAAGCACAGTAAATATGCTGAGCTAAGTATTATTATTATTATTACAAAAGATGGTAGCAACATGGCTTACATATATATAAGTTCAAACGATTTCACCTCTTCAGAAATATTTGCAATTTTTTTTTAAGCTGTACTGCCAAGTAAAGGGTAGCCCAAATATGAAAACAAAAAAAGAAAACCACAACACCCTAAAAACAAACAAAAATCCCCAGAGTCTGGTCATAGGCATAGATTTAGTCATGTTTTGATGTTTCTTCTGGAATTATGATCTCTTGAAACCACAAAAAGTAAGATAAAAATATAACTGGTATCTTCACCATCACTTAACTGAATTATCACGAAACTCACATATATAAGAAGTTAGCAATAATAATAATTAGTGGAATAATTATCAAACACATAACTTATTAGAAATTTTTTCTCCACAACCTTTCTCTAGTTTTTTTCCAGGCAAATAAATTATTGGTTTACAGTCTATTTAATGTTACCTATTTAAAATTTCTTTTTTGTCAGTTTTTTAACCAGACCACTGATATGGATTAGATGATGGCCTTACATTAATGCCTTTGGAAATATTTTTTTTCCTATGGAAAATCCGAATTTTTTGTAACTCTGTTTTGGAATGAAAATAAGTATATGATGTACTTTTCAGGGAAGAGAGATATGTGCAGAGCTTTGTTTTTCCTATCAGCTTCCATTATCTATCCACAGTAGACTCTCAAATACCCTGTGGCACAAGGAAAATAAAAGTATTCCTCTTTTGCTAGAAAAGAAACTCGAACTGTGGATGTAAGTCACCCAACATTACCCAAAAGCTTGTTGTAAGACAGAGGCAAAATATTTGCTACAGTTGCAGGGTATTTTCAGTATTAAATTAGTATACCACAAAACTATGGAAGATGAGCATAATTTCAATAATATTCAACCAGCTAAATAAGTAAAATCACATAAGTAAATATTTTAAAGTATTATGGCCATGATACACGGAAGGAAAGAAGAGCATAAAAGAATAGTAATTATATTAACTGTGAAACAGCATAAAACTAGCGCATTGGTAGAGAACTGTGCGTAAGCAGAATGGGAGGTACATGAACATTTGAGTCAAATACTTTATCCACTGAGCAAATAAAGAATTAAAAGAAATTGAACTCCTTTCTTTAGGAGACAAAGAAAAAAACAACAAAAAAATCATATTTCAGTTTCAGAAAATCTTTCAGATTTATACTCAATTTAAAAGCAAAAACATTTGTAGTTACACATATACTCAGGACATTCCAGGAAAAATATAAAGGATTCTGATTTGTCGAGATCCAATTAATGGACCTTCAAACCTAAGTTTAACCCTCAAATTTGACTGTTGATTTCTTTTTTTTTTACATTAGCTAATAAAGAACTCATCAGTCAAATTATCCAGAGATTGTTTCTTTCTGGATGTGATCATCTCCAGGAGACTGCAATTGTTCTGTACCAGCCCTTTTGCCTGAATTCAGTAACAGCAGGCATCAGGCACAGATTGTCCCTGTGAAAGATTTGCCTTTAGGTCTAGAAAGAGAATAACAATCTGTAGTGTCATAATATGTTTGGCAGATCCTCATTGTTCCAGGCTCTGCTCCTTCCTATGAGAGAAATGAAGCAAGTGCAAGGGAGCATGACTATATTTTGCAGTGCTGAACAAATGATTCAGATATCAAATCACTGTCAAACACTTGTACTTTTTTCAGCTCCCTGAGCATTCCTACGCAGCCTTCAAAAACCAAGAGGTTTTCAAAATTATCAAACTCTGTGTACATTTTATTTTAGAATTCACTTTACTCTTTACCTCTCTCGATATTTTATGTTTTAAGCTCAAATAGTCTGAATATATGCATTGGTTTTCTTCACTGCCTTTGCACACACATTGTTAGGGAACGTTTGCCAGCTTTTATTGGCTAAAAATCTGGTGTGTCACTAGGAATTTAACAGAAATCTAGACACCTTTGAATAAATCTTAATGAAAGTTTGAGATCACTTATTTTTTAAATTTTAAATTTTTAAAAAACATTTGCTCAAGCTGTGTTAACCATAATTTTCTGTAAATGTTTAGGCAATTAGTGCTGCATAGCCCACTTGAATAAAGCAATAAACAAGAAAATAGGATTACTGGTTTATACTATAGAATCTATCACTCAAGCATGTAATTGCAGTTCCCTACACCTTTGCTGTTCATTATTTATATTGCTTATTTAAACCAGGATCATCTGGACAAGAGCTGCCTTCCATCAATGTGTACATAGTACCTAGCACAAGGTGACAGTCTTTGGCAGACGAAGGAACCCTTCTGATATAAAAAACCTTCAATAACAAAGAGAAAATATAAAAGGTACAGGATTTTCTCCAAACTGTTAATTTGTCCAAGAATTACATACGCAAATAAAGATAGAAACAAATTTTTTACCATTTGACTACAGATATACATACATAGCATTACAACTTAAAAATTTGAAGTATACTCTGAGGATGAACTTCACGTAGAAAAATAAAATATCAAGCCATGGCTAACTGAATTATTTGCTGTAACTATTTTTTTTCAAACGTTTTTTCTTCCCTATATTTTTGTTTCAATACTATATACCCATATAGTCTAATATTTTCCAGGGAAAAAATGTATTCAGCTATTTCACTCATTATCCAATCAATTCTTGCATAAATTATTCATGAAGAGAATTAGAATCTTTGACCTTTGGAAGATGGAAGATGCATAATGACCCCAAATAATTAGGAACTCAAATTATGGAGGAAATAGGGAACAGTAACTGCACTTCAAATAAAATGTCTAACAGGCAAAAAACTGTTCAGAAAAAAGTTTGCATTTTATTTTCTTTCTGCAACAGAGCCATGAATATTAACAGGACAGTAATGCTTTACTCTTTGCAGACAAGTTCTAATTCCAGTACACCTTTAATTCAGAGAAACAAATCAATAATCAGCTATAATTTTTACTTTATCAGTCACAGTTCAAACAGAACAGCTAGTCACCTCTTCAGGAGGCTGCTCTCAGGAAAGCTATTCTGAGTACACGGGTGGAAATTCACATGATTCATGACATAAATATGTGATCAGTGTCTCACAGCATAAAATATCTATGCATCTCACTAGATGACCAGTGCATATTATATGTGAATCTTGCCATTAGTATACTTTCTTTCTGGTAGATAGATTCACCAAAAGTAATTTCTCAGTTTTCTCATTTTTCTCTTTTTGAATTTTATACTTAATGAATGTTCCTTATTTCCCAACTAGTTGTTGTATGACTTTTTACTACCATAGAAATACTTGAATGTACAATGATGTGCATTTATTAAACCTGAAACCCCTCCTTTCTGTAGTCAGGTAATGACTGACCTAACATTGCATTTTAACATTCTCCTTTCAGATTCCATGGAACTGTTTCTCCTGTACTGTGTGTAGCAGACAAAAGCTCAACTTCCATACTTGGAGGCTTTGGAAGATTTTGACCGCTTTCCTATAGAAGCATTAACTGGAGAGTCATATTCATGAGACCTGGGAGTTCTAGTGGACAACAGAATGACCATGAGCAAGCAATGTGCCCTTGTGGCCAAGAAGGCCAATGGCATCCTGGGGTGCATCAAGAAGAGTGTGGCCAGCAGGTCAAGGGAGTTCATCCTGCCCCTCTACTCTGCCTTGGTGAGGCCCCATCTGGAGCACTGTGTCTAGTTCTGGGCTCCCCACTTCAAGAAGGACAGGGAACTGCTGGAGAGGGTACAACA
>BJBW01003764.1:0-139175 GCA_004320125.1 Scolopax mira | reverse complement strand
TTGCTATTACAGAATTCCTGTTGACTTTGCTTACTTTTCAGCTCTGGTGCCAATCAGACCTTTCCTCCTCGACCACTCAGTGAATCACAAAATCAATTGCTAGCCAATGACAGTCAGTGGGCGGAAAGTGGCCCTGAAGAGGAAAATGTTAAATCAGGTAGCTTATGGTTTTGTTTGTGGTGGGGTTTTCCCTGTTTCATCCTAAAAAGGCCTCAGGAATTGGTTGGAGTCAAGTAGAAGAAAATTTGTTCCACAGAAGCAAGTCAGCATGCTTATAAATTAAGCCTAAATTGTGTCTCATGCTCTAATCCAAACTGAATTATTACACTAGGGTAATAGATAGATAATTCTCACTTTCTCAATTCCTGTTATGAGATTTTCAATCTTTTTACATTTGATATGGGGGAGGAAAATATTTTCCTAAAATAGGCACAACACGATAAATGTGCTTTCTGGTTTGAAGTCTTTGCTTTTTGTTGTGCGAATCTGTGAAAACACATAACTGAGATTCTCTCACATTTTAGGTGCAAAAAAGCATATTATAGTTTCATTGGAAAGCTGATCTCAGCTTATTACTAAACAACCATCTCAGTGAGAAACAGGTAAGACCAACATAATTGATTGTCATTTCTGTATAAGTAAATGAAAATAAACATCTTGAAATCAAAAGTCAGTAGTTGTGGAATGCAGAGGAGTCCTCTGATGTTGGATGAGTAATAGAAAAGTCTAAATAAAACTCAGGATGGCTGTCCAAAGGACAAGAATGAGAGTAATGCTGTAGTGCAGGAAACTCAGTGCATGGACTGGCTGGATCTGAGATGAGTCAGACTAATCCTGTAATTTGGAGTGAAGTGGGCAGTGCTGGATTTATTACCTGACCAGGGAAAAGAATCTAATCTGCTTAAATGGCCAATTTCAAGATGAAGTACTGGCTTGAGGAAGTGATGTTCTTAAGGAATAACTCCTTAACTGTCTTTTAATGATATAATGGTGGGCTGTGGTCTGGTTTTATACTTTAAGAAGCTGTGTGTGCACGAGAAAGGGAGGTCAGTAGGTAAGTACAGGTATCTGCATACTGACTGCTTTGTCACATGTGGAATTGACAGTGATCTTCTTATGTATGAGAGAAGTAGCACATGAGAGAGCTCAGCACATACTTTGCATTCAGGAAATACAGTGAGTGCTGCTGCATATATGAGAACTTCCCTTGGTGCACTTCCAGTGACTAAATTAGACCTCTTTTATGTTGACTGCATGCTGTGGTGAGTTTATAAGCTCCCATTAAATATTTCTGTCTGGACAAAATCAAACCAAAGTCAATGGTGCTTCTAAAAAAACCATGATGAGGTTTCCCTTTGCAACTTTTATGAACATTTATATAAATGTGCAAGGGGCATGTGCAAGTCTCAGGCAAGGGACTCCTTCCAGCCTCTAGCTATATAAAAACTAATCTGATGTAAATGGGTTATTAAGGCTTTTCTATTCTTTATAGAAAGGACTAGATAGCTTCTGAGAGCTGTTCATCCCAACAGCCTTTGATGGGGTATAATAGACAGGTCTTAATCTTTGTTTCCACTGTCCTAGAGAGGGAGCATAAGTCACTGACTTAGGCTAGACAATTAACTGATAATAGTTTGGGATTAATTTCCTTTCTATCCTCTTTTCATAAAGTCAGGCCAAATTTAGTAAAGGAAGATTGTGTACTTTCTGTCATACTTGCCCACACTGCTGTAGTTTTAAAAGTTGTATAAGGAAGTAGTGCATAATTGCACCCAACACAAAAGCATTGCAGTATGTGCTGTTTCAAGTAGTGGTTAACTTAGTGGCACGTTTCAGCTGTTCTGAGTTCAGCTGGATCTGATCACAGGTTTTGTAGGCCAAAGTGGTTAATTCCAACAGACTTTAGCCACAGGTCAGTGGTGATGGATTGATGTTCTTAGTGCAGATAATCTTCTAAAACATAAGATGTTTAAAAAAAAAAAAAACCAAACAAACAAACAACAAAACCCACACCTCCCAGAAGCCTAATTATGAGTTGAAGTTACCTTAACCACTGCCCTGAACCAGGAGTCTGTAAATTACATGTTACCCAGCTGAATTCTTGTAATGCACTATTTCCTGTATTTTGAAAGCTAATGGTATAATTCCACTAATTACCTTTTTTGTTTCACTAGGTTTCTGCAACACATTTTGTGCTTGAATATTACTTAATTTTGTTTGGAAGAAATTGCTCAGTAAAAAATGGAACATGAACATTTTAGGAAGAGACAAGAAATACAAATTTCTGCACAGTACAATGGATTCTTGTAAGCACTATTGCAGAGCAGGGAAGTTAAGACAGATGCCTTAAGATTCTTAATGTGCATTTATGCAACACTGAATGACATACTGCTACCAAAGGGCCAAATCCTGAAGTGCCCTGCTTGGATGCACGAGGTCCAGAGTGGGAACTATGCATTTCTGTTATGCTGCAGTGGTGGGGACGGATTGCAGAGACTCTTACCTCCCCACGGGCAAACTTCATACCTTAGGCACTGCAGAAGTCACTTCCATAGCAGGTCTCCAAGGTACAGAATGAAAGAAAAAAGGAAAAGGAAAAAAAAAAAGAGAGAGAGAGAAATCAACATAGAGCATGACTGGTGAGTCTGAAGTGCAACTATGCATAGTTGAAACACCAGGTGATGGGGAGGGGACTGGATGATGTCTTCTCCCCTCTTTCTACTAACCAGTCTAACCCATGGTCATAGCTCTCCAGGTCTTTTAGGACTGAGGATTCCTTCTACTATCTGTGCTTTGGAGCAAGGCAATGCCAACAACGTAAAAGTTGCTTGGGTGTTGCTTTTTTGCTATGGGATTGAGCCACCTCATCATTTTAACTTGGTTTATTTAACCATATCAAGAATAGAGATCAAAGAAGCAAACTTGGTTTTTAGTTGAAAAAACACGGATTGTTACTTTCCAACAATTGTCTATCAGCATACAAAGAAAAGCCAATCCAAAAAGGAACTAATGATTGTTACATTTTCTGTTAATGTCTGCAGTGTTCTGTATGAGGCAGTAACAAAATGTTAAAGTACCCCTGAGAAAAATCTTACTGCAGTTGTGTGTTGTTAGAAAATGGAACTGGAAGAGTACTGCTTTTTCTATAGGACTCTTGATGGTTTATAAATACTGTTTTATACTTTTGTTTTATCTTTTTAATAAAGGCACAAGTTTTTATTGGTACTAAAGTACCATTTACACAAATGCAAAGTACTTAAGAGAAAATTAGTGTCGGATCATACATCTGTGTTAACACACTGAAAATCTGTATGCTTTAATCTGCCACTTTCAAGTCCAGTTCAAGTGACACTGACATTGTTAAAGATTGAGTGTTTTGTGCAGTGATGTACCTCTTCACAAAAAGGCAAAATGTATTTCTTGTGTGAGGAACGAAGTCCCTCATAAGCTCAAGATCTACAGCAAGCAACATGGGGTTTTTTCCCCTCGCTCCTCTGTAAAGAAGACTGCTAACTCATCTGAGGGTAGTGTTGGAATTCTGCACCTGGAAAAAGTGACAAATACTCTCTTCCTGTCTGTAACTTTTCTGATGTTCAGTTGATGCTGATTATGAATAGATGTGAGCCCTTTGAGACTGAAGGTAGTAGCAGAGTTGATCTGGACCAAAAGAACCTGTTTGGTTTCTCTCCCAAGCTGATTGCTACTTAATTCAAAATTGTTTATGATGGAGATACGAAGGTATAGAATATACTCTAAGGTTTAAAACAATTATTTTTTGTCTTTGGAAAGAATAAATTTTTCTTAGACATCAATCTTCTAGAACAAGAACACTTTGAGAACCTATGAACATGCTTTGGTCGCTGTTGGATGTTCTTGAGACAGAAGTAGTAGTCCAAACTTGCATGTTTTATAAAAGTTGCAGAATGTATCTTCAAACTTTGTACAAAAAATTTTGCATTTGCTACTTTCAAAACTTACTAAAGCATTTGCTACACATTAATCTGAAAGGTTCAGCTTTTTCTTCTCCAACAGTGAACAGTACTGCACCAGCAGAATTTCTTGGGGAAGACCAGAGAGACAGAAGACTGCAAGTTCAAATGGCTCATTCTGAATTCCAAAATCTGCAGTCCCAAGCACTGGTGCAGCTGTAACAGAGGGCCTGGGGTATCATCTGGCTTTTGCTGCATCGGTGTCTTGCAGCTGAGATCACACATGCACAGTCATCCTCTAGCAGAACTATAAGCAAAATCTAGGTCTCTAATATGGTCTCTAATATGTCACCCCCCTCACAAAGTGCTCAGTATACCCCCATGTGAATGTATATATACTGTAGGCTATCATCACTATAACTTGTTTGATTTCTTAAGTCAGGATAGTTAATCTACAGGAAAAACTGCAAGTAAACAGACTGGGCTAAATCCATGTGTGTTCCATAGCAAATGCTGGTCCTCTGAAACCAGTTTTTTCTGGTGGCACATCTGGTGGACGTTCCTGTGGCTTTTCATGAAGAGCTGTTATTTTTGACATCTTTGTGGAGATCACGGGTATGTTTTGTCCTAGATTTTTCTCATGATGAGAAAAGGAGAACAGTGTGTTTAGAATACTCTTGAGGCTAGAGTTACTGTTGGTGTAAAAGCAGATGTTACTGAAAAGTCACTTTGACAAATATGAAATGGAGTGAAATGATTCAAATATGATTTTTACATCCCTCCCTCTCAACCCTCTTCCCCTCCCCCTTTTTTCTTCCCAGAGAACTGGTTACTAAGAGAAACCCCAGACCGATAGAAAGGAATTAAGTTCTTTAAGGGAATTATATTGATGAGCTCTACGGGCCCACCAGTGAGTGGAACTGGGGAGTCAGGTTTTCCTGGCAGGCTCTGGCTGTGGAGGAGGTACCACATCTAAGGTGACAGGATGACATCTTCTGTCTTTGAGCTGTGTCCTGCCAGCTCCTGAGCCATAAGCAAGGACACTCTGTGCTGTATCAAAGACTGGGAAAGGCAAAAGGAGGGAGCAAGCCAGGAATTAAAGAGTTGGTGAGAACGAACTGCTGTTTGGCTGTTGAGATGCAAACAGACTTGGGTATCATGCCCAGCAGAGGCAGGGGGGTATGGGGGTGCTCCAGGACATAGGTCCTTTTGGCCCATGCACTGAAGAGCTGAAAACTTCCAGGGAATGCAGCGGGAAGAGCAGCCCTGCCTCTTCAGGAGGCCTGAATGGGAGATAGATCCTGAGAAAAAAACTGGCCAGCAGGGTGCTGGGTCATGTGGTGCACATTGGCTTTATGCTTTAATCTACTCTGTATCAGCAAGTCTTGAAAATAACTAGATCGTCAGTAAAAATAACAGCCCTTAAGCTTTTAGAGCCATCAAAATAATTCCTATTGCAAGCCATAAGTAGTATTGTAGTTACTGTAGGATAATTGACTTTGGCTGCAATTACAAACTATGCTTTAGTTGTTCCTACTGATTTTTATTTTTTTTTTTAAATCCACATACACACAGGAGTCATATACATGAAATGACATTAAACTCCCAGTGTGAGGACAGAAGCCTGACATAGAGGCAAGATTTCTGTGTGATTTCTTCTCCAAATTTCTGAAATGAATTAAGATGATAAACCTGTCCTGGTGGAGATGAGGCAAGGCGATCCATAAATTGAAAAGAACTGTTAAAACAGTTAATACTGTTTTGTGTGTTTTTTTCTCACTGTGATTTATTCACAGACTGTACAAGATACACACATAACTGCTGCTCCTACCACAGGCATGGTATAAGGAGGAGAGCAGGAAGAGGTGTGTAGGTTTCTGTCACCCCTCATTTCCAACAGTATTATGCCAAGATTGCAGTTAGATGCATCATAACCCTTTGATTGAAAACTTCCACTTTAAACATTCAGAGGGACTTCGGGCACTTTTATTTTTAATGATTTGAGTAGATATTACGGTAAAGGTTTTGTTAAAGCTGCTGCTTGAGTGTGGAATTTGCAGGTACCAACCTGCTGGTGGTGTGCTGGTCTTAGAAATGGGGCCTGGTCTCCAGACTGCTTAAATGCCTAACATTTTCAGGTACTGTTTCTTCCCTCATTTGGTCTTGTGTGGCTCTTCTGTGTTGTAAATAATCTTTTGGGGTTTGGAAGATTTGGTTAAGTTCAATACCATGCGATACGCACTCGACTTTCTTGATGTAGCTGAAGTATGGTCCAGTTGGAGCTCCCCAGGGCCTCAAGAGGAGGCAAAAAGCAGCGTTTGCAGCAGCGCTGGCCTCTGGCAGATTTACCAGCAGGTGCGTTGACTGACAGAAATTAACCAGAGCTGCCTAGATCTGGAGCACTGACTGATCATGCTGATTAAAAATAAAAAAAAAAAACCACCACAACAAAACAACAAACTTTGAGCTTCGTAGTATAATGTTCTCTGAAGACACCATGTAAAATTTTATATATTTGGGGGGACTCAGGTATGCATTTACAGAGGCTCCAAATAGCAGCTACTTCAACTCAGTGCAGATCAAGAACACATCTTTCACAGTACCTAAAAAATATCCAGGTATGGAACGTCCGAGGCTCTTCTATCCCTAAATGGCACCAAAGAGAGCAGCTGCGTATAAAGTGATTTGTTACAATACTGAACTTGCTTACTACACTCATTTCTATCAATTTATTTTGTATATATACAGACAGCTTTTTATATGCATTTTTCTTAACTACGTAACTGTCATGAAATGTAATGAAGCTGCAAGCTGTAGCTAGTTTTATTGCTGATTAAACCTGGTGTTTGGTTGGTTGTTTTCTGCAGCAATTACTTGAATCTTGTTTCCATTAGGTAGCGAAGTCTGTTAATGTTTACAGGATTGTTTGCTTTGTTTTTCGGGGGGTGGGGTGTGTCCCTCCATTTTTCTTCCTCAAGACACAGAGAGCACATGCTCAGCAGACAGTGGATGGGTCGGGATGAAGCACTGGGATCACCTCTACTGCCACCAAAGCATTAATGGTGACAGGCAGAGTCCCTTTCCTTTACGTCGCCTGCCTGACAACTTCCATGCTGGGCATGTTTCTCCGAGCATTCTCCTCTCCCTCAACCCCTCACCATCAGTTTTATTCTCAGAAACTTAAATCTTCCTGAACAGCAATTCACAATCAAAAACAGCCCAGAAAGAGGCAGTGATCCTGCTGTTCAAGATCTGCCTCCTCTCCCCTTTTTAACTTGGATGAATTACACATCCCTGGGTTATCGCTGCAATTATATTTGTATAAGGGTCACCAACATTTTGCACTAATCACAATGTCCCAGCTGTTCTACTTCCAGTTATTTTTAATTGTGCTGCCGAAACTTGTAATGAGCTATATTCAAGTTGGAGGTGAAGTGTAAAAGGTATATGTAATAATGACGTGTTTATTGTAAGTTTTTGTATGTTACAGATAGGACTAGTCCTATGCACAGATAAAACATGTTGCCATTTATAGTTTAATACTTGAAGTAACTTTTTAAAATGGGCTTTTATAAAACGAAGTAAATATAAAATCACATTGCTTTGCCTGGAAGTTCCATCATGTTTTAATTGTATTGTGCAATTTCCCCGTATGTATACTTTTCCATAAATGTTATCTTAAGCCATTTATAACCATTGAAAGTGCATTCAGGATTTTGTACATCAGTGTTCAGACCTGTTCGTACTTCTCTGAAGTATAATTCATGTTTAAATTTTAAAAAATGTACCATTTTAGGCCTCTTTTCCAAAGAGATAAAGTATGAATGGACTTGACACTTGGAACTCATCAGTGAATGCAACATCAAGTTAATAAAAAGTATGTGAAAGAATCTGAAAGTTGTTCAGCTGTAGCATGTGTGTATTACATCAGTGAGAAAAATTGCCTGCCTGGGACACAGTTTGTAATTGTTCTACAATTTTTACACTCTGGCTGCAACAAACCTAAGATTACACTCACTCCTGACACATCTTCCAGGTCACTTGGGTCTTGAGAAGGGAAATAAAACAACTCTAACTCATGGCTGGGTATGTTCCTTCAGAACACTAAACATGAATTAGAAATCAGATTGCCAGTCAGCTGTGTTCCTTTCAGATCAGAAATAATCTCTCTAAGAGAGGGTAGGAACACCCAAGTTGCCACTGACATGACAATGGCACTGACATTTAAATTCAATGGTTCCTTCCAGAAAGTTTAAAAAGAACAGGAACATTTTACAATTTTCCATGAGTTCCAGCCTTATACACCTAACTGTGTCATTCTAGTTCATCTTGGTCTTCACGTGCCTGATGAAGTGAGCAGCATGGAAGTGCCATCAGTCACATCTCGAGTATTAACGTGTAGAAAAGTGTCACTTCAGAAGGGAGAGGGAGCAGTAAGAGCCATCTGGTCAGTACCAGCACACAATCCCTTTCAGCAGAGCAGGTGTGTTCTAACTTTCAAAGGGGAATTAGCGAAGCTGTAACATCTAATTCAAATCGTCACCACACTTAGTAATACACACCGAGTTGTTGAAAACCCCTGGAGAACAGAAGGCAGGCAGATGTCTTTTTCTAAAGAGACAGCAATAAGAAAACATACACTCTTCTGTAGGACTACTTTTAATGTAAGATTTTGTATACCGTAACAAAATCTCGTGTGTCATCTACCCTTATTGAATTACAAAACTACCATAATAGGTACAACAGCAGACCCCATGGTAGTGCATAATACGTGCCAAACAGAAATATGCCGTATTATTCAAGTTGTCCACTTTTTCGTCACATTCAGGTGGTCCAGATGATCACTCATGTATCTATGCTCAGGAAACTTGGCTGTCATCAGTTTTTTGAAAGCTTCCCACCTTGCACGTCTCTCTTCTGTGTTATGTTTGTACTCCTGTGCCTGTGTCAGGTAAGGTCGACTCAGCCAATATTCATTCTCCGCTTCAATTTCCAGCCTCCGGATCATTGCTTGCTTCATTGCAATGGTAACTGGTCTTGGTCGCCTGTATTTTCCGATCCATTGTTTTCCAGGAATTCTCTTGCGAAGTAGTACTGTTGTTAAAAACATTATGCCTTAAAATACAGACAAAAAAAATAAAACGCTCATTACATCGGGGCATAAATTAAAAATTTAACAAGAAAAATAAAAAATCTGCACACACCCCGGTGCCTTTTAGCTGGCTGGCTTGAAGGTCAGAACCTGATACTTGCAACCAACCCTTACATACAGTACAGCGCAATGCCAGCCATACTGGAAACGTAAGGCAGAAAACTGAAATCTTTCTTTAGCTAAAGAATTTACCCAGTTATTCTTAACGCTGAGATTAAAGCATCTCCTCCATAAAATATTTATGAAAAGGGATGGAGGCGTCACAGCTGCACACCGGGGCTCATCCGTGACACAGGAGCCGTCCAGGCCCGTGCTGGAGAGAAGGGCCCGTGCTGCCCATGGAGAAGGATCCCCTGCCCGCTCCCCGCCGGCCTAATATCCCGGTTCAGGGCTGGGTCAGCCCGCCAAGAGATCCCCCGAGCCCCGCCGCTAGCGGATCGCACCACCCCCCCACTCACCGACCCCGCTGACGGCTCCGGCTCCCGCGGCGGGAAGCAAGATGGCGGCGGGCAGCACGTCTCGCGACGTCTGGCGAGATCTTCACGGTGGGCGGGGCCTGGCGGCGCCAATGAGGCGCGCGCCGCCCGCGGTTCGAAGCTGGCGGCGGGCAGGAGCCGTTCCCCTCAGGCAGCGCGCGGTCCGGCTCTTCTTAGGGCGGCCCTTAACGGCTCCCCTTCTCCGCTGCGCTATGGACGCGTCGAGGGACTTCTTCGGGAAGCTGCGCGCCCTCTCCCTCACTCTGGAGAAAGAGGCGAAGCAGCTGGAGCGGGCCCTACGCAAAGAGGACACGGGTAAGCGCAGGCATCGTGCCTCCTTTCCAGGGCGGCCGGGTCCGCTGGGGCCTCTCCTGTTCCTGGGGCCGCAGCCTTGCTCCGGGGCTCCTGCTGGCCTGTCCCTCCCAGCCCCGGGCAGCACAACCCCGAGTTCAGAATGCCATCTGGAGGGTTGCTCCTGATGCTTCGGGGTGATGGGTATCACACCTGGGCGCTGGGGTTGACGGCTCTGCTGGGATACCCTGTGGGGTGGTTGTTCCTCGTGCGTCCTTAGTGGCCTGTGAGTACTCGGCAGGCTATTTTTTGTGGTGCCCTCTCTCCACCCCCCCTGCTCAGTCTCTCTGAGCTCCTTTCTGTGGGTGTGTCGGTGAGTTTTTATTTCAGGGAAAACGGGAATGAACGGGGAATCATGTTCTTGCTTTTACTCTTTTCGTGTATTGAGACTGAAAAACCTCTTTGTACGACTTGTTCTCTCTGCATAGATAGCTCAAGCTTCTAACTGGATTTATCTCTGTGCTATGGCTTGTCACATAAGAGGTGTTCTCTTTAACGCTATTTGCATTAACCTTGATTTCTAGTGAAAGAAGTAATGAGTGCTGAACAACACTAACACCTGCCTGTGTGCAAATAAGGTGGAAGAATTCAGCTTCTATTTTTTCAGTGGTGTCTGTATCACTTTTTAAAATTTTTATTATTTAAAGTCCAACCTTCTTAAGGATAAGAATTTAGTATAAATAACCTTTAACAGCCCAGGGACCTACCTATTCTACCAACATCTGCTATATGTTAATATTTACAGTATTAGCTGCAACAGTCAAATGTAAGTCTGTGCAGTCTGAAGTATTGTACAAATTGCAGTCTTATGCTGTGCAAGGTACTTGCTTCTCTTTGGTTTTCTCTGTCTTGACTGTAACATATGACTCCAACATCTCTAGTACTGTAGGATACATCCTCATGTAGAATATACTTATATGCTAAAATACTAACATCCAATTTTTCTTTCAAACTCTTATGTGAACATGCACATCTAAGACTATGAGGAAGAATCTCCAATAAGAGCCTTACATGACCTCCATTGTGAAATCAAAACTCTGAAGGTAATGTCTTGAGTTTCTTCTTGAAAAATTGGTGGCTGTGAGGTAAGCGTTCCATAGACTTATGGATGTGTTTTGATCACTGAGACACAGTACAGCTACATTCTGACCCTTAGTTTGATTCATTTAGCTTTAAGGCATCATAATGGCTGTGGATGTCAGGGCAGTTCCCAAAAACTTTTGGGTCACTTAAGGTAGATTTAGCACTATCTATTAGTTTGCAGTTGCTGTTGTTGTTTGGATGTGCAGGAGACAAAGGTAACAGGGAAGGTGTAGCCTGGCCAGGGTACAGGTATAGCAGAGAAGGATTCAGGAGCAGCAGCTCCCTAGAGAAGAGGTATGCTTGCTTGTGTTCAATTACAAGCACTTAAAATAAAGAAAACCTTCACAGAACTTTCAGTACCTTCAGCTGTTAAACTTGCAAAGAATATTCTTTATTTCTTTAATGGAAGTAGGAAAACTGGGCTATAGAAATGAGCAAGTGTAGAAATAATTGAGAGGTAAATTTGAGCTTTACCACTCTACACGAGCTCTTTGTACATAGGGGAGTAAGAGTCCGAACTAATGGCTGTTATCTCATATTTTCATGGAATAAAAGCATATATTTTCGTTTAAAAGGTTACCAGTAAGTAGTCATCTTAGTGAACTGTCAACTTAGTTTAACTTTTGTCAGTTTTTGTATACTTATGCCCTATGTGTTCCTGATATTTTGTAACCTAGTTTTCAGGTATAGACAAGACCTGAATTGAACTTCAATTCAGATGAGAATAAGCAGCAATACTTATTCCTCAAACGTTTCATGTGTAAAGAACTACCATGTGGTGATTTGAAAACTGATATTTCTATGTTTACCTCCTCCCCCGCGCCCCTACAGGAAGATGTTAGTGCCAGTCTTGGTAAGAGATCCTCTGAAAAACAAGCAATTCATGACTTTATGAAGGCAAGTGAAATACTGATGCAAAGAAATGCAGAAGATCTTGGAAAAATAAGAGAGCTGTTCCAGAAATATGGCTACAAACCACGTGTCAAAGAATCTACAGGTAGTATTTCTTGGCAATATAGTATGTGAAGGCAAATGTAATTTTCTAAAATTTCTCTTTAGCTATGTTGTATTTCTACTAATTAAGAGATCAAGTACAGTTATGTTGTTTGCTTTAGAACAATATCCAGAGGGTAAAATATTCTGTTGTCATTGGTGCCATAAGAATAAACCAAAATACAAAACCCTTAGAGTTAGATCTCCTGGTGTGCTTTTAAGTTAGTGTATGGGTTTGGTTTTTTTCCTCCAGTAATAGTTATACTTAGAAAACAGGTTAGCAAACATGTTTTGATAACCCAGAGAATTATGCTTCTTCAGCTTATCAATCTTAAAGAAGCCTTTGTCAGGGCACACCTTAACCTTTCCCTGCGTGTTATCCAGTCATTACACAAAACAAAATTGTGAATCGTGGTCATGGACCATATTCACCTTAAGCTGCTACAACTGTTTTACAAAGATATGGTTTTTATAGTACCTTCTTTCCTCTCTTCTCTCTTCCTTTAAAGAAGACTCCAAACGGAGTACAAAGTTAACTTAATTTAAGATGTATTTTTTAAGTGTATCTGAATATGTAATATTAATACACATAAAAATGTAATGCTTCATAAAATCTTCAAGATATTATTTCTGAAGAATAAGCTCTTTCCCCTAAAACATTTTCAGTTCTATACAAACTTTGTTTTCATTGTTATTTGTTGTACATTTTTAATTAATTTCCACTCTGTCACTGAAATAAAACCAAATAAATATACTTAAAATTACCACTTCCTGCTTGCTCCATGCAGGGATATAAATTCTATTAAAAATACATTTGTGTTAAAAAAAAAATATATATATATTTCTAGGAAAAGTGGAATTGAAATAATATTTACCAATAGAGTGAAATAGAGTAAATAGTAAATGTGTGACCTATATAATAAATATAGCTCAGCCTGATATGAGCTTTAGATGTCTGTTGTAGCTTCAGGTTCTTTAAAATTAAAGAAGGAATATATTTAACAATAATAAATTGGGAGGGAGAAAGTGCCACTTTATCTTATAAATTCTTAAAGCAGAAACTTCTGACATAACTTTTTTTTTTTTAAATTACTTTTCTCAAAAAGAAGAGGAGGAAGAAGTTAACAGCGATTCGACGGTGTCTGTTCAGAATAAATCTGATGAAGAAAAAGCAGATGATTTATCTCATCTTTCTGCTTCTACTGAGAAGCCATCAGTGCCCAAAGACCCGCTGCGTACCCCCCAGCTTTCTGATTTTGGTCTTTCACAATATGCTTTCTCCAGGCCTTGGAGTGCAGCAAAAGGACAACCCACAACAACTGCACATCAAGAAGATTCAAAGCATGGAACTCTTCTAAGAACACAGAGCCCCTGTATTTTGCCCAAAACATCAAAATGTATGCCAAAGACAGACCATTATGAGTGTGTAACCCCAAAACTTGAACACTTTGGCATTAGTGAACATACCATGCGTATGAATGAAGATTTTACAATGTCACTTATGCGTAAGGCTGCTCAGACAAGCAACAAGTGAGTAAATTACTTAATTCAGTAGAGAAACAACTTATCTGTAGTTTTTTCTTGCTGTACTAATGTTTTGCTGCTATTGCTATTGTAAAGGTAATTGGATCATGTTACTATTAGCAACACATTCAGTTTTTAAAACTAACAGTTTTTTAAAAAAGCTTGCTGTTCAGCAGTTAAATATTTGGTGTTCAGAGAAATTGTTCCAAAAAACCACCATATTCAAAAGAAGTAGTAGAAATTATTTTGACTTTTTTTTATTAAACCTTTGTATTTGCATTAGAACTTCACAAGTGTGAAGTTCTTCAGAACCATGCCAACTTAAGTGACTTTGTCCCCTAGATATCCAGTTTACTGCAATGATTAAATTTTTAGTGTTTTAATTTTAAGATTACTGGGGGGAAAAGTAAAAACATTCGTTTTCTTTTTAAATAGTTTTAGGATCTCTCCTTTTGAATAGTTGTGGTATCTGAAAGTCAGAAAACTAAATTAAAAAAAAAACCTAGTATAAATGAGGTAGCCTTATACCTGCTGTTTCCCGGTACAAAGGAGGGTTTTTTGAGCTTAGGCTTTCTGTATAGAAGTTCTATATCTTGTTCTCATAGCTTAGATAATTTTAAAAATATTTAAAATATTTTGCTTTTATAGACACATTTTTGTGTAGCGTTTAGGTAAATTTCCACTTCTAGTCTGGTATTGTCTCTTAATTGCCTACATCCTTCTTCCACTAGAACATCTTGGAGATGAAAAAAAAACTTTAACAAATTCATTTTCTAGTTTTGTGGAATCAATATTAAATGGATTTTCACTCTGAAGTCAGTGATTAACATAAGTAATCTTATTAAAAGTTGAATTAAAAATCTTTAGTGTTCTCAATAACATTAATTATTGAGACTAAGAGCCAAAAAAGTTGGCTCTTGTTTAGAATTTTGTACACAAGAGGGTATTTAAAATAAAATAGAATGCACCCCTAGCACAGAGTTGATCATCTGGGACAAAGAAAATTGATCCTACCTTAGACCCCTTTTGTTTATTTGTTTCATTTGGGGTTTGTTATGCCTTGGGTTGAAATATCAGTGTATTTGATAATTTGTGGATAAACTACACGTTTACATGCTACAAGTTACTGCAGTAAAATCATAGATGAAAAGTCTATGAAAAAAATCATCTTTGAGGAAATGAGTTTTTGACTTGCATGTTGATGAACAAATAGTAGGAAAGTGGTCAGGTTGACAGTATTCCTTTAATTGTGGTTTCCTCATATTACTTGAGAGCTAATTGAGGGGTTTGGTTTTCAGGTTGGTTAAAAAAGATGATAATGAAGTTAATGTACCAGAAATGACATCCAGGAAAATCATGGTTACTCCTGGCCGAAAACCGAAAGTGACAGCTGATAACAGTAAGTTAAAAATATGTGAAATAAACATGCATAATGTAAAAAAAAATGCATATGTATAAGTGCATTGTGAGTACATGGGAAACTTGTAAACTGTGGTTCTTGCCCAGTTATTATATGAGTACTAATATCTAGAAAATGAAATGTTGGTGGCTTCTATGGGAAATTCACTCACTTCAGTATAAATCCTTACTTGTTCTTCTTGTATCCATCTAGAATTATGCAGAGGGATCCATCATTTTGTATCTGCAACTTACCCTTATTT
This sequence comes from Scolopax mira, assembly GCA_004320125.1. Taxonomy (NCBI): domain Eukaryota; kingdom Metazoa; phylum Chordata; class Aves; order Charadriiformes; family Scolopacidae; genus Scolopax; species Scolopax mira. Next base: position 124,006 of record BJBW01003764.1, on the reverse strand, counting down.
GAAATGGATGCCATATTTAAGCATGGGGAGGAAAATAAGGTTATCAGGAGTGGTCAACATGTATTCACCAAAGGAAAATCATCCTTGACCAATCTGATAGCCTGCTGTGATGTCATGACTGACTGGGTAGATGAGGGGAAAGCAGTGGACATTGTAAGGCTTGACTTTATCAAGGGTTTTGACACTGTCTCCCACAGCACATCATAGGAAAGTTTAGGAAGTGTGGGTTGGATGAATGGACAAAGGTGGATTGAGAACTGGCTGAATGGCAGAGCTCGGAGGGTTGTGATCAGTGGGGCAGAGTCCTTGTGGAGGCCTGTAGATAGCAGTGCTTCCCAATGTCAGTACTGGGTCCAATCCTGTTCAACATAGTCATCAGGGTGGATGAAGGGACAGAGCATACCCTCAGCAAGTTTACTGATGACAAAACCAGGAGGGGTGACTGACACACAAGAGATGCTGAGCTGCCATGTAAGGAGACCTGGACAGGCTGGAGAATTGGATGGAGAGAAACCTAGTGAAGTTGAAAGGACAAGCGTAGAGTCCTGTATCTCAGGATCTCAGGAGGAATAACCCCATGCACCACTACAGGCTGGGGGCTGACCTGCTGGAAAGCAGCTCTGTGGAAAAAGACCTGGCAGACCTGGTAGACAAGTTGACTGTGAGCCGGCAATGTGCCTTTGGCCAAGAAGGCCAATGGCATCCTGGAGTGCATTAAAAAGACTGTGGCTAGCAGTCAAAGGAGATCACAGAATGACCTGGGGTTGGAAGGGACCTCTGGAGATCATCTAGTCCAACCCCCAGCCAAAGCAGGTCCACCTCTAATAGGTTGCACAGGAACTTGTCCAGGCGGGTTTAGAATGTCTCCAGAGAAGGAGGCTCCACCACCTCCCTGGGCAGCCTATTCCAGTGCTCTGCCACCCTCAAAGTAAAGAAGTTCCTCGTGTTTAGGTGGAACTTCTTATACTCAAGTTTGTGCCCGTTTCCTCTTGTCCTATCCCTGGGCACCACTGAAAAAAGACTGGCGCCATCCTCCTGACAACCCACCCTTTAAGTATTTGTAAGCATTGATCAAATCTCCACTCAGCCTTCTCTTCTCCAGACTAAAAAGACTCAAGTCCCTCAAGCTCCCCTTGTAAGGGTGATGCTCCAGGCCCCTGATCATCTTTGTAGTCCTCTGATGTAACTTCTCTAGCAGTTGCCTGTCCTTGAACTGGGGAGCCCAGAACTGGACAGAGTACTCCAGATAGGGCCTCATCAGGGCAGAGTAGAAGGACAGGATAACCTCTCTTGACCTGCTGGTCACACAGATCATCCTCCCCTTCTACTGGTGAGGCTGCATCTGGAGTACTGTATCCAGTTCTAGGCTCCCCAGTTCAAGAAAGACAAGGAAAGAGTCCAGCAGAGGGCTATAAAGATGATCAGGGATTCTCTTACGAGAAAAGGCTGAGAGACCTTGGTCTGTTTAGCCTTGAGAAGACTGAGAAGGGGTTCTTATTAATGCTTATAAACATCCAAAGGGTGGGTGTCAAGAGGATGGGGCCAGCCTCTTCTCAGTGGTGCCCAACAACAGGACAAAGGGCACCAGGTGTAAACTGGAACACGGGAAGTTTCATCTGAACATGAGGAAAAAATTCTGTACTTTGAGGATGCCAGAGCATTGGAGCACGCTGCTCAGAGAGGTTGTGGAGTCTCCTTCTCTGGAGATATTCAAAACCTGCCTGGATGTGTTCCTGTCGAACCTGCTTTGACATGGACTTTGGACTAGATGAGTCCCACTGTTCTGTGATTCTGTGCAGCAAAAATACTGTTTTGCCAACTTAGCCTTTTTGATCTGAGAATACCCATTGAATCCCTTTAATGAAAGGAAAGAAACTGCTTTGAAGGAGGCTATTGAAACTTGGATCTTTCAAGGGTAGTGCTCAAACTTCTTTGAGAGGAGATATAATATGTTCCTTGAAAATGTGTGAAGATCTCGGGACAAACATACTGATGATTGAATACATGAGAAGCTAAAGCAACGTTGATCTAAGTTGCACTTTCTCATCTATATTCAGTAATGAGACTAGATTTATTATTTTGGTGTTTTTTTTGCATTTGCCGCTTTTATGGAATTTTGTAACTTGGATGGTTCTTCGTAGTAAAAATATCAGCTAAAATGATACATGTTTTTAGGATATGTAAAGCTATGAAAAGCTAGTAGACTTGGATAACTAAACTGGAGCACTGGAACTGATGATAATTACAGGTATATATGTGTATATGTTTTATTTTTATTTTTCCCTCACCCCTAATTTCAGCAGCTGACTGGATGCCTTCTCCTATGGTGCTTGTGTTCTGTACTCCTGATGTGAAAACCCCTTCCAGAACAAATAGCACGTTATCAAGGTCACCAGAGACAAATGAACTGCCTCTTCCCATTCATATGCAAACACCACAGTTTCCAGACTTTGAAACAAGATGGCTAAAAACAGAAGCTAAGGTACTAAATAGCAATTATGTACACTTTCACACACTCTTTACCATAAACAGTTTTTCAAATGTCAGTTTGGGATTCTTTTCAAATACATTTTTTGTCATTATAGAATATCTTTCTAATGGTAATTTTGTAAGAACTTTTATTAAATACTTTACCTAGGATAAGTAAATTAACTTGATACGTTTAATACATCTTCTACAGCAGGTAAAGGAGAAGGAAAAGACTGAATCTGTGACAAAGAATGATGCAACAGATAAACAGCACATAGAGAGCATTCCTTCTGTTGTGAGCTCTGATGAGTATCTCAAGCATCTTGAAGACCTTTCTCCTCCCAAAATAAAATCATATGACCAGTTACTCAGTACTCCCCCACCTCCAGAAATAACAAAGATACCAGATGATATTCTACAGGTTAGCTAATATACTTTTTTCCTAAATAGTTTTAATATCAAAAGAGTAAAGTTAAAAGTTTAGTTCTGTAAATTTTGTTAAAAAAAAATTTTTTGCTGCTTATTAAACTATATCAACTGTAATCTTGGTTTGAGCTCTTAAATAATTTTTTTTATTCCCTTTTTATGTTTCCTATAGATTTTGTCCAAGTATGGTCGTAAAGTAGACTCTTCTAAAGCTAAAGTAATGGAGACCAAGGCAGGAAATATCACAAGATACGAAAGTGACTACACTGATTACTGCAACAAAGAGAACAGGTATGATTAAATTTTACAGATTTGGTGAAGTAATTTAATTTGAAGGAGCTATGAAAATCCTTTAACACATTTAGAAGCTCATGCTGCTGCTTGTTCTTCAGCTACCAAAATAGCTCTATTTGCTGTCATTAAATAACTATTCTTTGGCACAATATCTGACTGCTTTGTATTGCAGGGAACAAATATTATAAATGATTGTGTGTTTGAATCATCCCAACTTTAAAAAAAAAAAAAGAGAGAAAGTAGCCTTTTACTGTTCTGTCTGTATGTATATTTTGCTTTGTGGCAACCAAAGCACTGGTGAATGCTTTCTTCTGAGTAAATTTAGGCAATGAAACTAAGGAATTGGAAAAAACTATGGAAGTGACATTACTTGGTTTCACAGTTGTTTTGGCAAAGAGAAATTTATTTAAAATGCAAAGCCACCTTGTGAATAATATGTGAGACTAAATTAGTCTACAATAAGTATGAGTAATCGTTGAACAATGGAATAATAGCTGTAAAAATAACTTAATCGATTTGAAGAGATTCAAATTGTGACAACTTGATCAAGTGTAGATATTCCTGATCCAATGTAATGTATATTATATTTGTTGATTATCTGTTAAATTTGGGCTCAGTACAGACTATTTAAGTAAGAGGTACAAGCAACATGTATGGTGTCAAATAATAATCACAACAACCCAGAATGAGACTGATAAAAGTAGGTATCTTAATATAATTGGAATTGGAGTCAGTCCATTTGAGTAATCAAATAGAGCAAAGCTCTTACTCTGTGACCTTTTTTCTTTTTTATCAAGATAATAAATAAAAATGTTTATGTCTTCTGCTAATTCAAAAACTATTGAAATATTAAGTTCATGAACTCTTCTGGATATATTTGCAGAGGATATTCTGGATTTTTCAAGCCAAACATCTGAAAGCAAGCTGAAGACCACGTTGAGATTGTTTCGTATTCATGGATCTTATCACTGAATCACAAAAAGCTCAAAAAGCAAAAGAAAATACTGGTGGGAAAAAAGAGCCATACAAAGGAGGAGCTTTTTTAATGGAGAAAGTTTGATGTAGATAAACTTGTTTCCTTGAACAACTTGTGCTTAATTTTTAATTGAAATTATTGGCAAAACACGTTGAGGGTTTTTAAATATACATATGCGTCAAAGAGGACTGGGGTCATGTCTGAGGTAGTTGTTTTGCCTGATTCTCATGTTTGCTGCATGTGCTTGTGTTTGCAGCAGGTTGTAGAGAAGTGTAGTCAGGTTGCAACAAAAGGAAGGTCCTGTATATTCCCCCAGAAAGTGGGTATCCCTGGCTGTTCCAGTGATTCTGTACATCTCTCCAGGGCTGAGTTTGAAATGTAGTACATCAGCAGTGTTTGCTCTCTTCAATGGAAACAAGTCTTTGTATGTGAAAACTTAACTCCTCTTTAAAGCACTTCAAAGCTATTAGTCACTTCTGTAATACTAAGACATATAGACATATCCCTCTATCGGGCTGTTACCTGTCTGATGGACAAGTATTTCTTATACTGCTTCCTCTCTTATTATAGTTCTCTGTCATCAATATCATGTGCTCGACATCTGTTTTCCTTTTGGCAGTCTAAACTCTGTAGCCCTAAAAGCTGACCCTGGCTTGCATAGAATTATTTGAAAATATATTGTGCAATAGGTGCTGCTTATCTATATCTTCCAACGGCTGGAGAGACTTCTGACAAACACGTAAGTGATTGCTTGATCTTCTACACTGCTGCCACATGCATCCTGTAAGTGGTGGTGTCACTTCTAAACATGCTGTGTCAGCTGTTCCTCGGTGACTCCAGGATTGCACTTAACAACTGTAGGTGGTTTTCCTGTTGATGGCTAAAATCCTATCGTTTATATGAGGCTAGGATGCAATATGTGAGAAGGAAGCGACTGTCCCCAGGAGATTGGGAGAAGAGGGCTTTTCTGAACACAGATCCACAATTTTTATATATTTAAGTCCTCAGGATATACAAACATCTGGATATGCTCAGAATTATTTCTGCAGTTGCTTAGATGGACTTATCCTAACTAAAACCTAGCAAGTAAAGGAGCTTTTTTCCTCCTATTCCAGTCATTCTCCAGGATTAAGGATACACTAATTTAAATGGAAGAGCCGATTTTCTACTGGTTCTAGCCTGAACATGCTGTCATTTTTCTCTGCTAACTTATGTTGAAAAATATGTAGTAGTATTACTATTTATCATTCTTTCAGCTTGATCAGCATTTTTGAATACTAATAAAGGTCTTGGATACTTGGTGGCTGCTTGCAAAACTAATCATCTACTGCTATAAAAGCACTTGCATCCAGCCCATTAAATGGTTTTACAAGTTAGTCATGGAATGTCATGGTTGTAAAAAGGCACAAAGTGCTCTGCTGCAGAGCAAGAAGCTTTCAGCCAGACAGATTTATCAGCGCTGCAGGAGGGGTTTCACAGCCTGCATTCTTCCTCCACCACATTGCGTGGTTACTTTCTTGCCGTGAAGTGATCCAGATATCCTGAAAGATGCTCTTTAATCAAATTAAACAAGCAGCACTACTGTCCTGGGCCTCCCCCCCCCCCCCCCCCCCCCCCCGCCTCTTACACTAATGAAATTCCCAAAAGGGCTTATAAATGTCTTGGGAAAAGCTCTGCACCCCACTGTCCTTTCCTCCATCAGGGACCTGTAGAGTTGTACCCCAGCAGTTCTGGGATTATCACCATAAGCTATGGTGATGTGATGCTGGCATAGGACTTCTTGGAATCTAGAAACAAAGTTTCACTAGTTTTATTTCTCTTGCCTACAATATTACCCTAATACAAGTAATATTGCTGTTTGTATTTATAGTCTTCTTTAGAGCAGGACTATTGTTCCAAGGTGGATATAATCAGAGCAGCAAAACAAAAACTAATTTTAATTTGTTGTGCCTTACCTTTGAGAACCTTTTAGGTTTCAGTAAGACCTAAGCAGTCATTTGAGTATTGGGAGTGGGGGAGGGAAAAGTGGAAAAGTTGGCAGAAGTGAAAGCTTAAGCAGCGTTAGAAACTGGTCTGTATTCAAAATAAGCTGGGGTGGAAAGTTTTGTGGGGTTTTCTGTGTTACTCAGACCAGTTATCTCACACAGGTGGCTTTGGCTGTCTGATAAACTGCACTGGAACAACCAAGGGCGCAGCCGTGGGGACGCGGAGGTTGAGACTCCACTTAATCCAATATTACTGCAGAAGAAATGCTCCTCCTGCTGTGCACTTAAGTAGTGTGCCATGTCAGAGTGGGAATAATACAAAAGAAATTAAAAGTTGCAGGTTGGTTTGTTGGATGAAGCTGATTGCAGCACTGGCTGACAGAAAGTGCAGTTTGGACAAACAGTAGCTAAGTATGTGGCAATTGTGGTAGTGCTGTAAGTTGTCACTGGGAGTTGATTCAGACTGCAGTTCTGTGTGGTGCTTGATCCAGTTTAACTGGGGCTTCCTTCCACTAGAGACTGATTCACACTTGTGCACAGAATTTAGAGGTCCTGCAGTTTTGTGATGGATTTCTTCTATTTGCTGCGCCACTGAAAGATGAATTAATTTTTCTTTTCTAGCTTATCCTCTCCTGACAGTAGTCTCAAACTCAGAATCTGCCTGTGTGACTGCTGGATCAGGTGTAAGGGAAGGGTGGGAACAGGATCACATCTCTAGCAATAGCCTGCAGTCAGAAAAGATTGAGCCCAGCACAAAATTGCATTTCCCTATTTAGGGACATCTGGGAAGCAACTAAAAAAGTATAGGTTTTAGTTTTCCTTCATTTGCTGTGGTTCTTAATCTTTTTATTATTATTAATTTAAGTACATCGATGTGTCAGTTAACAAAAGCTTCTCTCCATAATCCTATTTTTTTCAAGGGAGCATCTCAATTGTTGTGCTTTGTAACCCCTGTAAAATGGGCAAAGCTTTCTTATCTTAGAAATACTTAGCCCGAGATTAAATTACAAATATAGATCTTGCAGTGAATTAAACTTCCCAGATGGCTGTCAAATGGATAAATAACAAGCATCGCTTCTAGTGCCTCCTGTTGTGCTTTTATTGATATTTTTATAAATCACTAGAGCTGTAACTGGAGTCCAGGCCTCCTTGGTTATTTAAAGCACCGTGGATGCTTTAAACTTCCTGTAAGATGTGACATTTGCTTTGTTCCCTGTTGTCATTACTCAGATATTCCAGTCCTCGTGGTGGTTGCATGTGTTCCAGCAACAGCTACGGCTGATGTTGGAGCTGCCTTGTAATTTGGGAGTACGTTGTTTCCCCACGGGACAGTAATACAGAGACTGTGGCATTTCTAAGGAGCAATGACAACATCCAGTGGCCACACCGTGGAATCGCATGTGCATCGGTCCACAGGAATGCAACTTTCTATAAGGAAGACATCAGTCAATGCTGGATATATTATCTGTCAAAGTAAACATGAAACCTCATGCTGTTCTTACAGTAGTAGCCATGTTTACTGGGCAGTTGACATCATCAGGTTATGGTAGGGAGCTGGCCAGGTCTGTGAACATCTTTGATCTTGTCTTGTCTAATGCAAGTTGAAGGGTTTAAAAAATAAATAGCACACAGGTGCTAGTCCATGGAAAAAAATGTAGGATACACAAGTGTTTCTCCTGTGGAAACACTAATACCCCGCAGGAAGGTGTTCAAATACTTTGGTAATTCCTGGCTGGAAGCCCTGTGGTTATGCTCCCTAATGATTGCTTACGCAGTTGCTGTGAACCAATCTAAGCCCTTGCTCCTCTGTCCCTTCTTTCCTCTCCCCACGCCCTTGGCTGCGTCACTGCAGTTGTGGCTGCAGGGGAAGCTGGGAAGCTGTTCCTGTTTGCCCAGCCACCAGGAACTAATTGATATTTTTCAAGGTTAAATTACTCATGGACTCTGCACTGACCCAAATCACTGCTCGCCTGCAAAGGCACAGACAGGTGTTGAGGCAAGAGGAGGGAAAGGGCAGGGGGGGAGTTGGGGTCAGAATGTCCTCCTTCACTGGCAGCCTGTAAACTGCTTGGGGAGTCCTATCCTGTCTCTCTGTTTTGGTAAGGTTTCCTAAGGCTGTTGCCCCATGAACACTTCCATGGCAGCTGAAGTAGTTCCTCTTCTTTGCCCCCACAACCCATCATTCCTGCTCCTCTCCTAGGGCAACTGCTTGGGTGGTTGTGCGTGAATGGGACTGCAGGGGACACCAAACCTCACTTTGGGAAAACGCCCCTATAGGTGCAGCGTGGTGTGGTTTGTTCCTGGCCATGTAGACTGTTGTGCTGCTGGTGGTATTTCAAACTTTTAGTACTCTCATATTCATGTACTTCCTATCTCCTTTTCAAGCATAAGCCCCTGCTCTCCAGTGCAGTTCTTAACCCAAAGGCAGCAGGAGCGTGGCCTGATGGCCAGCAGGGCTAGGCAAGGGCTGTGGGATGGTGCACAGCTCCAGCTGAGAAGGTAGTGAGGGGTGTTGGGGGTGGAACTGCTGGGTGTCTGATGCTGTTCTTCAAATGCACTGCCTGGGACCACTGTTGGGTCTCCCCTTCTTTGAGTCCTGTTGTAGGTACTTCATGGTCTTCAGCTAAAAGACCTCGGCAGAAGACTAGAAGGAAAATGGTCAGCTGTACTTAGCAAAGGAGTGGTGGCAGGTCTTCTGCATCTCCTAAATGTGCACAGAGTACTCAAGGAAATGAATGCTTGGATTCAAACAGCGTACGCAGGTTTCAGACCCCCGTTAAAGACCTCCAGGTGTCTTCAAACCTGAAGACTCCAGCTCACATTTGCCTGAAGGATGGCATGGGGAACGCGTGCCTCAGCCAGCACCAAGGGGCTCACCAAGACTGTCCCTTTAAGCTGTCACTTGCAGCATTCACTGGATTTTCTTGCTGAGTGTTGAAAGGGTCAAGTGAGTTTTTGTGCCAGAACTTCTGTGCTTAAGTCAGAGAGACTGGAAACAGGGTCTGGAGGTCCCAAACACCCTTATGCATCTGGGAGATAAAAAAGAGCTTTGGAGGGATGGTTACTGGTGAAAGTGAAATGAAACTTAGAGATGAAACTTAGAGTTGTGTCTGTCAGGGCTTTAAGCATCCAAAAAGGAAAGGGAAAAGATCCATCTCATCCAAGTGCCTTGATAAGGAGCAAACATTCCTCGTGCAATTGCTGCTTCTAAAGCAAGTCCTGTGGATTGACAGATCTGGGTGGAGTGTTGTCTCCATGACTTTGCTTCCTGAGCATATGCTATTGCTCACTGTTGTGGAGTTTTGAGACCATGTTTTACTTTCCCTGAACCACAGTGCTGTACATATGTTGTTCTTTTTAGGGACTGACATCCCTCCTCAGTTTTTATAGTAGCTTGGAAAGAGACACACAACCTCCTTACTGCAAGTAAATCCCCTCCTGTGCAGCAGAAGCTCAGCAGGTGACAACTTTCACATCCCATGCTACCTCTTGTGACATCTGGATGGCTGCACCCTGGTGCTGTCTGCTCTCACAGCTGCTCGCTCTCTCCCCATGAGTTCCAAACTGCTGCTGATGGTCTCCAGGGCAGAGTGGATTTTTGGTGTAGGGAACCTGAACTGCACTGACCACTCGAGTGTCTGTTCCCATAAAAACAGGTACAGAAAGTTGAACTCTCTTCACTTCTTCTGCATTACCTGCAGCTGTTCGAGGGGAGATCTCTTTCTTGAGAGATGTTTAGCCCAAAGCAGCTGAGGTTTATATTTCCATGGGAGTCATGCCAAGGTGAACTCCACACCTAAGCAGCCAAGTTAAAGGATTTGCTACTGCAGGTGGTTCTTTGTGTTTATTTCCTGGTGATTTTGCTTCATGCACTCCCAAAGATAAAGCCAATACTTTGTTCTTTTTCTCTGGTGTGTGACAACCTGCCCCAGGCTGGGCAGGCACAAGCCCTCACTAGGCCAGGTCTCCCTCTCTAGCAGCAAAGCCAGAGCAGCTCCCGGAGCAGCTGAGTCACAGACACGTACTCACGTGCTGCTGTTGCCTTAGACATTGACATTTAATTTTAATTGCATTTAAGGGTAATTCTCAAAGACAGGAAAATGAGGAAAGGCCCATACTCCTGTGTACCTCTAATGGCAGGTCTGTCCTTGCCTTTAGTGGGAGGCTGTGCAATTCTGTGATTACAGGCTGGTTACCCCAAGACTCACCTCACTCATTCTGCAGCTTAGATGATGTCCCCTGGGGAGCAGGCCACTCAGCAGTGGTCTTCACTCCTCTCTGTCCAGGTCTAGAAGGTGCCAAGAAACAGGCAGGTGCTCTGCTGGCCACAACCCAGCACGGAGGCAGCTGGGGTCCTGACCAAACCTGCCCCTAGAGATACGCCAGTCACCGAGCTGTTACGGCAGCGGTGTCACAGAGAGCCTCCCCCTTGCACCAGAGGTGACCAACTTCATCCTGGCAAAACATCCCACCTACCCTACCTTTGGCCACACCAGACCAGCTCCATTGCCACTTCCAGACTCATGCTCCTTTAGAAAGCAACATTTATATTTGTCCTTGAGCTCTCTTTGAAAAAAGGAGCACTTCTCAACCTCTTCGGTCTTAGGGGGAAAAGTGACTCAGATGCAGGAAATTCTGTAAATAAGGGTCATTCACGAAGGCTGAAAGCACAACAAGCCAGAGAAGGGGGACAGAAGAGGATGAACCATGGGCAAAAATGGACTTAAAATCCCTCAGGCTATACAGCACTGATGGACTCCTGAGAGGGAAAAAGAAAAAAGAAGATAAAAATAGATAAATCACAGCACATACCTTGTCCCCAGCAGACAGAACACTTACCTCAGTTTTAGCTCAGCTCTGCTAAGGCCTTAAGTGAGGAAGACGAAGGCCCTAAGGAGCAGCTACAGCTTCTACTTCTGCTCTTGCCTTTCTCCCTGCGTGCAGGGACACAGCGTGCAGAAAGCAAGAACCTGTCTCTCCCCAAGCCAGCTGGATGCTGAGGGCTGGAGCCTGCTCTAAGCCCAGGGACACCTCATGTCTCAAGATCTCCCCCTGCGGTGACAGAAGAAACTGGCAAACACCGAGCTACAGGAAGCCACAGGCCCCATCCTCCAGCATTGCACTGATTTGCTGGGTGATGGGTCACCCCTTCTTTCTTCTCCTTAAGAAGGTCCTAAGGCAACATCAGCTGCTGCTTCGAGAGTAGGGACCATCATGCAGAGCAGCCTTACAGTTTCCCATGGACAAATGAGGAACCTCCCCTACTGAGGTTCTGAAAGTTGGTCACAAGCCCCCTCAACAACCTCCAGCTTCACCACCAGTAATTTGTAACACAGAACAGCCTTGAAACTTGATACCTCACTGCTCCTCAGCTTTGCCCCGACACCCAAAAGTTACAGTAAATTAAGAAACTGGTGCTGCCTCCACCCCACAGGTCTGTGTGGCCAAGATCCCAGTGGTGAGGGTCAGGACTCCCACAAGTCCTGCCAGGGCAGACTCCCTGCCTGGCCTCCCCTCCCTTCACCTGAAGGGCAGGCAAAGCACCTGCCATTGTCTCCACATGGGGAAATGGTTCCGAGTCCTCCTCAGTCAACCTCCCTCTGAAAACATGGGGTTTCCTCCAGCCAGGTCTCTGCAGACACCCCCATCTGCCAAGACAGGGGTCTTCCAAGTGGGGTGTGCAAGACGAGCCGAAGACAATCTCCAAAAGAATAACCACACAGGTAGGGTGCTGGAAGATAGTATTTTTGGTACCATTAATACAGTTTTAAAATATTTTTAAAGTATTTCACCTTTTTTCATTTCTGTGTAGTATTAAAATGCACAGAATGTATAAGTACAATGGCAGATGTGGATCATTTATAAATAACAACTTTGGGGGCGTAAGCTGCCTTCAGCTGCCAACCTCCAAAATGCACCCCAATCAATGCAAAATCCTGCCAAAATCCAGCCAGCGAGCGGTGGTTTAAGAAAACCCTCCTGTATGAGGAGTCCCCATGAGGCCACCTGCCTCCACACCACTCTACTACTCAACAAGCCAAAAAGTTACCAAAAAATTGAAAGGAGGGTCAAAGCCTTTTTAACTGCTGCTTAAAAGCCAACTGCCGAATTTGTCTGCAAATTAAACAAACCAACCAACCAAACCACCACACTCTCAAAAGATTAATAACATCAATCTTTATTCCAAACAAGACAGAATTACAGAACACCCGTAATCCTTCTGGTCACTTTCATGGAAGTCTTGAGACACCGGACACACCGACTTACTGCTCAAACTCTAACAATCAGGGATAGGGTGATGGCACTGCTAAAGAGAAGTGTTTCTTCTAAACAAAATAAACAAAAAGGTTTAAAACGTAACTTTCATTTCTGATGCTTAGCTTTGTCTTCAGGTGTTCTTGCTTAGCAACAAAAGCAAAAAAAAAACCCCAAAAAGTAAGCCTGCTTTAGAACAGCAAGTAGGAATAAAGAGAAGGCGCGGTCACAGAGGCAGCAGCAGCTCAGTAGGGCCTCATGCGGCTGGACGGGGGCGGCGCGCGGTTCGGAGGAGTGATGGCTATATCCAAGTAGTCTCCTATCTGGAATTTCTGAGACTGCAACGTCATGGAATCATCTGTGCCCTTCCTGCCCGACATGGTACTGCCGATCTCCTTCACCCTGCGTGCAGGAGAGGAAAGGCAAAGCAGTTACCAGAGGCCAATCTCTCCAAACAGGAACTGTACTGGCTCGTGGCCGCCTCCCCGAGCCAACCCCCGCTCTATAGGCAGCATTTCTATACGTGCACAGGATGCTGGGGTTTCTCTCCAGGACCAGGAGCACCAAGAAAAGCAACACCGAATCCTCCTTCTAATGGGGCAGAGGGATGGGGGAGCCTTCTCCCTCGTTAAGTTAAAGACTAGAGAGAACCCCTTGCCCCCTTCCATAGACACACGCCCAGAGCAGGATATATCCACTGTTGCTGACAGCACAGCTTTGGAGGAGACGGGTACCTGCGACAAGATCGCTGCTAAAAAACCCAAATACATTCTCAGGTACAAGACCTACTGCTCCTCGTGTGACGAGTAACAAAGCTTTGCCTTGGGCTGTAGGTCCTTGTTCTGGCTGTTTGCCAATACAGCAGCCAAAGCCTTCAAGCACACGGGTTAATTGTTTTGGGAACACATTAACAATGGCCACCAAGCAGAACGTGGGGTCTTTAGTGGTCACGATACAGTTTGCTATCAAGAACTTCAGAAATTTGATTTGTGGGTTGTGAACTTTAAAATCAGTGTTAATGAGAAACAATTTACTGCACCGGTACCCGAAGCCTTCTATTAACACAGAGAAGAAATACCATTTACCTGTATCCAGGCCTCTTGAGATCTGTAAAAACAATTGCAAAATTGAAGTGAGTGCCCTTCTTGCGTGCTTCAGGGTAGACTTCTTTCACTAAGCTGGTCAGCTCTTTCAGAGTTGCATCCATCCTGGATTGCACAAACAAAACAAAGCAGTTCACATTCTCAAAAGCAAAAACCATAAAAAAAAAGCTTCCCAAAACCTATTTAAGGTGGAATCAATGTATTTCTACAACTTAAGCATGCATTTCCTTGCCTAGAGTATTTCCTGTCAATACCCAAAATGAGCAAGATTTTCCATAGTGATTTCACAACCACTCATTCCAAACAATATATTTTGGTCTAACAACCAAGTGACAATAAATTATTTTACTTATTAACACACCTGGGAGAGTTTACCACATATTGTACACTGGAGGCAACGGGGTCTAGTGCAAATGTGGTTCATGCATTTACACAATTAACACTGTTTCCTCACCTAGGTTGGCGTCTATGTTAAAATATTTTCTTGAATACTACAGGAAATATAGAAATTAAAGAGGGGGAAAATCATTAATAGCCTTTCATTTCCACCAAGATTTCTATTTCTGCCTTAACAGGCAGCCTTCACCCAGACGAGTGCTAAAGCTCATTTCTAGAATTTCAAGAACAAAACAACTCAATCATCACAACTAAAGCAGCTCTAATTATAGACACTTCACATTTCTTCAAGGAACCAAGGGACAGTGTGGTGACAGACAATGCCCATTCTGCCTTCTGCAGATGGCAACAGCTCAGACACCATCGATAGCCTGGACTGAGTCCATAAATCCCATTAAGAAGTAAATGAGAACTGCATACTTTGCTAGCCACAAAAATGAATTTATTCAACCACATGACATACAAGTTATAAACCTTCTAGACATCTTAAAGGAAAAAATAAGATTTTTAGAAATAGCATAATTCACTTTCAAAAGTATTCATTAAAAGACTACAAATAAAAACTAATGTGTTTGTGATGCAGACTAAACTAGTTTTCCTAACTAAATGTGAAAACAATAAAAAGCATTTCCCTGCTGAAGCACTGCTACCTGGCCAAACATATTAGACTGGTGGCTGAAGTAGCTGATCTGCAAGGTCCCTTCCAACCTCAGCAATTCTATGATTTTATGAAAAAGAAACACATTATTCCACTTTCAAGAAGCTCTGACTTATACCCAACACACCATTCACACACCAGTTCCAGCTACTTCTGGGCCAACTACTTCTACTCACAAAACAGGACCGTTGGAACAAAGTTTAAGCATTAAAGGAGAACCTCCATGTCGAACAGGTTCGTTGTGCAAACCACACACTACACAAGCCTCTGATTACATGCATCGATAATTGGGCAACCCAGCCAAAGTTTCAGCGCGCAGCAATCAGCACTTGGCTGAAGTCGTGCTTCCACGGACTCCACGCGTGAGTTTCCACGGCCGTAGGCAAAAGCGCGGTATTTCAGTGGCAACTGCCTTCCCCCACGGAGCCGCCATCGCGCACCGGCCCCTAAGGAAGCCCCCCCCCATTTCCCCCCCTTAAACGAGGCCTATCAGCTCCCTCTTGCAGTTGCGTGTGGAAGAAGGGAGTTCACGCCGGGCAAGCTCCCCGATACCGCTGGGAGCCCCGCTCGCCTCCGTGCCCGAGGGCCGTGCAGGGGTGCCCGGGCCGCCGCCGCCGCGCACTCACCAGGTGTAGATCTGCAGCTCGCTGGAGGGCACGTTGCCGCGGGAGAACTCGTCCATGCGGTGGTGCCGCCCGTTGTTGGTGGTGAAGACGCGAAGCAGCAGCGGGCATGTCTACGGGACGAGGCGGGGATGAGGCACCGCTCGTCAGCCCCAGCCCCAACCGCCATCCCCCCTCCCCCCTCCGCCGACCCGAGGCCTCAGGGCGCCGCCATACCCTTCTCTCTTCCCCTCCCTCCCCAGTGCCCACCCTTGCACGCCCGGAAGCGGCACAGGAGGACCACGCAGCCCCGCACCCAGCACCTTCTCCCGATCGATGGGCTTCTCCGGTTCCTTCTTAATCTCCTCCTGCGTGACCCGCGACTCCACCGCCATCTTGCCCCGCCGCGCAAACAACCGCGAGTCCCGGATGTCTCGCGGGGCCCTTCAGATCTCGCGAGAGGAGAGAGGTAGGCGGGAAGGGGCGGGGTCGAGCGCGGGGGGCGGGGCGCGGGGCGGGGCGCTGGCAAGGTGGGCGGGCGTGAGCGCGGCTGCTGGCCGCGGAGGAAGGAAGGCGGACGCCTCGGCGGGATCCGCCCCCGTGGGATCCGCCCCCGTGAGGCACCGCGGGCTGGAGCCCGGGAGCGGCTCCAGGGCAAAAGGGGGGTTTTGAGGAGGAAAGGAGGCGCGGCTGCGCCTCCCACCCCCTGCCGGTGCCTGAGGGGAAGGGTGGCGGGCGCTGCCTGGGGGCGGCCCTCGGCCTTCCGCCTGCGGAGGGGTGGTGGGTTCTGGGGTCCTGGCCCCGCAGCCCGCCCCGTCCCCACTGAGCCGCAGCCCGCGGGAGCAGTGCAGCAGTGTTGGCTCGGCGGGGCTGAGCAGCGCCGCCACGGGATGTCCGAGTCCGGTGTGGGGACCCGGTACAGGGCGGCGTGGTGATGCTCAGTAGTTGCCTGATGGGACTTGACGCGATTCTTCCAAACACTTGGAAACTGTCTCAGAGTCGCCGATCTGAGCAGAGATCAGATCTTACTGCTTGCTTACTGCTCTCTGCAACTACCTGAAAGGAGGCCGTAGAGAGGCGGGGGTCGGTCTCTTCTCCCCAGTGACAGGCGATAGGACATTAGGAAATGGCCTCAAGTTGTGCCAGGGGAGGTTCAGGTTGGATATTTGGAAAAAATTTTTCACTGAAAGGGTTGTCAGGCATTGGAACGGGCTGCCCGGGGAAGTGGTTGAGGCACCATCCCTGGAGGTGTTCAAAGACGACATGGTGCTCAGGAATGTGGTTTAGTGTTGGGGTTTGGGGTTTGGTTTGGTGGGGTTTTTTGTTACTATGGTTGGACTGGATGATCTTAAAGGGCCCTTCCAACCTCGGTGATTCTGTGACTCTGCGCGTTGCGCTTGGCAGGGGTGGGGGTGTGTGCTCTCCTGGGCCTCCCTCCCTCCCTGTCCAGCTCAATGTGCTGCTCGCGTGTTCGCTGAATCATTGCCTGTGTTTTCTAATGCTTGAAAAAAAGCTTTCAATAAGCTACTGATACTTATGCCTCTTGGAAAAAAAGCCAAGTTACTTCTATATGGAAACAGATTTAAAACAGATGTCTACCATAGGTAAATGAAATAATCGACCACTGTAACTAGCAGTGATTGAAATAAATTAGGAAGGGGTAAATCATACTTAGAATTTAGCTTCCCTGAGTATTACCTTTAGGAAACATCCAGTGCCCGTGCTTTCCATTTATTGTCTTGTTTTTCCAAGAATAGAATCTTGAATTAGGTTAAACTTGAGTGGTGGTGTCTTGCAAAATAAGTAGGAGAGAGATCTGTGTTTCTGATGTAATAACTTTTTTTAAATGTTGAAGGTTGGCTGTTATTAGAATCAGTGATTGTTCATTTATTTTCGCAGAATTTACACTTACATTATTTCCTCAATAATATTGTGAATTTATTTCTCATTTCAAGAGTAAAACAAAATGCTTCTGTGAAATGACGCAGAAACATATGTCATGGTTTGATTTCACATTTACAAATACCATAGATGTATCTTTTCAATGTATTATTTATTTTAAAAATACATGGGGGTGGGGAAAGAAATTAAGAAAATATATTCACCTCTGAGGTTTCTGTGTACGTAATAACGAAGAAAAGAGTTATGAGTCCATACTATTAAAAAGAAAAAAAGCTCTTGCAGTTCCCCTCTGATATAACCAAGAGTATCTGGTGTAAACTGCTGATGTATGGCACACCTAATGCCGACAACCTGTCAGAGTGCACCCTCGGCTTTTATTAACTTCCTTTTGTGGTAGCCTGGATAGTATTGTACAGTTTTTAATCTGCATTAAGTTATAGCATATCATCATTTTATTACCAAAGGGAATGACTCAGCCTTTGCAGGATTTTATTTCCCAGGTAACAATACAATTAATTTCAGCAGTGTAATAAAATGTATCTGCCCTGATAATAGGCGCTTTGGGCTTGGCATGTGAACCGCCATTACCAAAACAAAGGAATTTATGTCTAGGATCAGGTATCATAAAGGAACAGCTGTAACAAATAAAGCACAGCTCTGTTATGAATCTTAAGTAGTTCCTTCTGCTAGAACTTTTTGAGAGCTTTATTTATGTGAAAAATGACCCAGTGTGCTTGAGTTTTAAGTCAATTCAAGCTCTACTTAATTTATTATTCATGAACTGTATTAACAATCACAATTTATTTTCAGTCGAAAATCTTAGATTCTTATGTATTTGGAAGAGAAAGTTGGAAATTACTCGGAAGTGAAAAGGCAATTCTGTGATCTGAGACCAGGACTCTGAGACTGTGGGATGCAGGGTGCTGCCTGGTGACACAAGGCATAACCCAGTAAACTGGATTCCCACCAGTTTGGGCCGAGGTCCCACGTGTCGTACCCGAGTCAGTCGAACAGTCGCTGCTGCCCATCCTCGCTGCCCCTCGCGTGAGGGGCTTTTCCCTCCCTTCTGGCCAGGTGTGGCCCTCACTAGATGCTTCCAAGAATAGGTTAAATTTCCTAATTTAAGATAAAAAACATCCAGCTGGAGGCTGGTTTTTTTTTGTCGTTTGTCGCATTTGGTATTTTCTAAGCTGATTCCATGATTGGTAGAGCTGGTGCAAGGTGATTGGTGAAGTGTGTGCCCAGGAGTAGCTGGGAGACAGAGGGAGAGGGCGGGAATGGAGTATGGTCTGTCCCTTCAATGGCAGCAAGGAGGTTGGTGGCTTCACTGTCCCTTCCCGTTTCCTTAGCTTTTGGGGGATGAGGGGTCCCTCTACTCATCAGGGATGCTGTGTTCTGTGCAAGCGGTTTATATATGTGTGAACATGTCTGTATAGTGTAAGCTATAGAGAAAATTAAAGCTTCTCACTGCAGTAGTGAGGCAGAGTAAGATTCTATATACAAGCAAGTCTGTAGCCTTTATGATTGTAAATGAGATACACAAAATATGAATTGAACAGTTTCAGATATGAATGGCTGTAGAGAACAGAGACAAGTGGTCTCAGAAGTGTTAATCATCTCTTTAAGAATTGTTGACACACATTCCTATTTAAGTGGATATTGAAATAGTGAACATTTAATTGTTTATTGTAGTATCTAGGAAAGGTATGAATGAGATGCTGTGTTGGTGCCATTATGATGCGGGACTGGGCAAAGCTGCCACAGCCATTTAGAGAAGAGCATTGTGGGTCACGTAGGCTGTCAGCCTGTGAAACACCAGAACTAAATTGTCATTGAAAGGGGAAAACCAAAAGGAGCAGTTGATGTGTGGCTTAATACTGGCTAGGCACAACAGAGAAGGTGATAGTAAATATCCTTGGGAAGGTTCAGAAAGGAGCAGCACAACTGGGCCTGGGATATCAACCATTGAGGTAAACCTCCAAGGAACTAGAAAAAAATTGTAACAAATGAGCAGACAAGGGAAATCTGAAGATTTCAGACCCTTGGGTATATTGAATCTCAGTTCAAAGAAGCTGAAGAACCCTCACTCTTTGCAGTGGCTGTTTTCAGGTTCCCAGGGCTCCCAGGACTTCTGGCTTACTGGTTGTGTTTGTGAGTTCTTCCTCTCATGAAGAAGCAGGACTATAGACCGCTCCTTGGTTCTGCGTGGCCGCATGTGCACCTGATAAAGCTTGTTTGATAGAGGACTTGGTCTTTATCTTGACTGTGGAAGGTTCAGCTGCCCTGTTCTGGCAACAGCACGCTCATCTTTGCAATCAGCCCCATGAGCAAAGTCTCAAATTGGAGGGAGCTGCTGCTGCTCGCTGCCTTTAACTCTTGGTGTAAGAATAACTGTCACATTCTCTTTGCAAATACAATTGCTGGTGTTTTCTACAGGTTTATTTTGTCATGGTAACATCACAGATCCATTTTACGTTCCAGTGCTTCACGTGCAGTAGATTTTGTCACAGTGCTTTAATTTCCTGTATTTTGTACCAAAGTTAGTGTAGATTTCAAGAATGCCGAAGTGCTGCTAGAAAATTAGACTGTTTTCATTTAAGTTTCAGCTCTTGTTCATTGTGCTGTTATGAATTGAGAGGATTTGGGCTCACGAGAAGCATCGGTAACTGGTGGGCTTCTGTGGTCCTGGTCGACTCACACGTGAGCCAGCAGGCAAGTGAGCCAGCGTGGCAGAGGCCAGCAGGAGCCAGCTGTTAGTTTGCCATGTATGAAATGGCTCTGTGGCTGTGTATGGAAGGCATGCTGAGACCCCGAGGCAGTATCCTAATTCAGGAGCACCAAGACTTCGCTGCGTGGGAGGAATCTATACGTATATAGATTACATATATGTTTTCTTCTTTCTCTCTAAGGTCATCAGAACGGCCAAGAGTTGATAAAAACACTTTGAAGACAATTTACTATTATACAATGCTGCAAAATTTCTATCTGACTGTTACTGTGACAGTAAGAGGGGTCAGTGTGCACAGGCCCCAGGTGTTTTGTGTGAGGCACAGCCACTGGTGTGGGTGTAACCAGCTGCCTCGTACTCACCAGTGTGAGACCCTCGTTATAGTTGTTTGTGATGTTGTCGAATGTTCTAATTCTGCCGTTTGGATCGTACTTTTTCCACATCAGGTGCTTCCTGAAAGAGCATCCTCAGGATGCTTTTTTTTCAGTTTTCAGAAAAACATGTTTCCAAGAATAATATTTTAGGAAGACGGGCGTTATCACTTGCGTTTCTATGATTTTTTGTTCATTTTAAATACCCGCAGCATCCACCTGTTTTTAAGAAAGAAACACAATTTGGCAGAGATGCTTACTCCTGTGTCAGAGATGTTGTCGTAAAGAAATATATTTGACTAAACTCTGATCGTTTATAAAAACTGCAATTTATCCATATTCAGCAGAGACAAACTGATACTGGGCAGCTAAATTGTGCCTGGAGCCTCTGGGTATGCGAGGGCTTTGGAAGGATGTCCACAGTGCTCCTGTGCTCTGTGACAGGCTGGGCATAGCAACTGGGAACAGTGGGGCTCTTCCTTTTTTCCCCTTAGGGTGCTGCTGTCTTCAGTGGGCGCTGATAAGGGAGGGAGACAGAGAGCAGCTCCACAGCACTTCAGGCCGACCCCGGGCAAAACTGTTTGCGGTCTAAACAAGAAGAGTGTGTGTTGTGCAAGAGAAGTCCAGCAAAATTGGTTAGTAGCTGCTTGAATTTCACCTGGAAGAGACCAGAACAAACTGGAACTTGTAACTGTCAGCAGAGAAGGACAGAATACAGTTTCAAGTGAAGAAAAATTAAGTCCTGGTCTGTCATGTAAAATTATTTTCTTCTCTATGCAAATACACGTGAAGGTGTGATGGTGAGAGGTACTAAATATTCTATTGATATTTTTTTTCCTGGTGGGGTAGTAGACTCAGTTACAAAATATAAAATTAAGGAAGAAATGTTGCCAGAATCTAAACCTGGATTTCATTAAAACGTGTTGTCATTTCTCTATAAAATACATCTGCTACAATGTTCCAGAAATTTTAGACACACAATAGAGTAATAAACTGCTTTTATAACTTGGGTAATACTCTACCATAGATTCTTGATTTCCCCCCTACTGTTTGTATTGAATTACCTCAGTACAGAAACGTTCGTGTACTGAAAGGAAGGAATAAATGGGTTGTCACTGCAGTAAGTGGAAATTTTAAAAATTGTGTACAAGATGTGTGTTACAGAGAGGACAACTAACATCAGAAGTTTGTCAGCCTGTAATTCACTGCAAATGGGTTGCACCCTGGGCCCCTGACTACACTCCCTGGTAGCTCTATTTCAGTTTTCCTTCACTGGGGCAGCTCCACTACCGACAGCAGCGGTGGGAAACCCAGTGTGAAGGTTATTTTCATCACTGGTGCTTTTCCCAGTTGCGGGTGTTGCTGACACCAGTTTGCCCTGGGAACATGGAGTCTGCCTGAGCTGCAGCTCCTCTGCCAGCTGCTCTGAGGGCAACAGTGCTATCCTCAAAACGCCCTGCGTGGCAAAGTCAGCGTGTCCCCTCACATCATCCTCTGGAAGAGGTGTCCTAAACACTGTCTTCTACATTTCCTGTGCAGACAAATCCCTTTCCTGGCTGCTTCCTGGATTAATGTGATCCCATCCTTGAACACAACACAAAGCCTGAGAAGGGGGTGGGTATCTCCTTTGAATAGACACCGCTCACACTTGTGCTTTGGTGGGAACGTTTCCATGAATAAGCATTAACAGATTAGGTTGATGGTTATTCCAGTATCTTCCCCTAAGTATCTGTTCTTTTCCCTTTGCATGGAAGAAGAACATTAAAAGACTCAAGCTTTTTCTCCTGAAGCAGAAAATTCCAGGAGATCTGACTGGGTATACCAAAGTATGTATACTTTACATGCAGCTCCCTGGCTGGGCTGCTCTTCAGCTTACCATAGACCTCTAGAAATTTCCAATCTGTGGCACAGACAGTTCCTTTTGAAAATAAAAGATGGATAAAGATGGATCCTGTACACCCAGAAGAGACCTTTGTTTCTCTGTGTTCTGCCCCAGGATGATGGCTTTTAACACAAAGGATTTCCCCATGTCTGTGGCATTCCACACCGATTCTTTAATGACAGTGGAGCTGCTGACAGATAAATCCTCTCCTGTCAGCCACAGCAAGAGTCATGTTTTATTTGGTTTTGTTCTGGGGCTCACAGAGCCCTGCAGAAGGTTTCTGAGAGCACTGCCATTTCCATTCTAACAAAGGTTGATGCCGTGTAAGCCATTACATGTGTCCTGCCTCCAGAAGCAGCATCATAAAGAGTCGAGCAAAATTTTCCTCCAAAATAAGTAGTTCCATGTGGCAAGCCTTGTCAAGCACAAAGCAAAGCCCCAGCAACCTGAGACAGCCCAGCTACATCCCAGAGATATCTTTTGTAGCTCGATGCGCAGGTCAGAAAGCACAAATCTGTAACTTTTGGTTGTTGTTTTTTTTTGCTTGAGTGGCCATTTACGACCAAAATGTTCTGGCTGTTATAAATTACCTGCAACATTTTGAATAGTGCAATATAAAACCAAATTATTTTTTGAATGCTGTGTCACATGTATTGCAGTATCAATTAAATCAATGTATTTTAAAGAAAGGAAATGTCCATTGCTGGGAATTTACAATATGTGAAGTTTGAGCCCAGAATGAATTCTGGCAGCTTGGTTACCATAAGCTCCTCAGAGACACGGTGCTTAGTGGAAACACTGACATAATCTTCACGATAGTGGCGGGAATAGTGCCAGTAAAACAGAACATCCTGTAGGCATAATGCAAGGCAGAATCACTTTGGCTCCCCAGATCACAATAGCTTTGAAAGAAGAGTTGATAGAAAATTAGTGCACGCCTATTCCTTTAACCACGGAAGACTAATCTCTGTATGTAATGGTGACTGTTGTTATCAGCTGCATTACATTCCATTTTGCACATGGCAAGAGGTGCTAGGGAAATTTAAAGAACATTTTGTTGCAAATCTAGGAAGCCTTGCTGCAGAACAAGAGAGGCATGTTGTGGTTGTAGGTGAGTAATCACAAGGGCACAGACAGCGATGCACTCTGCCAGCGGGAAGAAGTCACTGCTTTTACATTTCACAGACTTACTACAAGGAACCAGGTTCCCAAAGACTTCATACTTAAATTATTTACAATAATCTCTTTGCTCTTGCCTGGAATGGACAATTCACCCAGGGAGCTGGGCTGGCACATCAGTGGCCAGAGGGGATGGCGATAAAGGGCATCCTCTTGCAGTAGTTCAGCTGGAGTCAGAAAATGACATCTGTCCATAACCTGGTGCTTTTAAATGGTGAGCTGTATGATGTGACATTTCATGTGAGAGTGTGGCAGACTGTGACATTTCGGATTGCTGTGAGTAGTGCTCTTTTTTTTTGTGTGCACAAGATGTGTAAGAAAGTGCAGCACTCAAAAAAAAAAAACCTCACAGAATTGCTGGAGGGAAATTCTTACAAATGAAGAAAGGGGATAGAAGGAAAGAAAGAGACTGTTTAAAAAGAAGTGGATTGGTGGGAAAATAAAGTGACCTTAGGTTGACATTACTTCACAGTCAGCTTTATGCTTTTATACCCCTGTTACAAAGCTAAAAATAATTCAGATTTATTTCTATAAAACTTCAGGGCATAGAAAAGCAAGAGAAATGGCTCTTCCACACCTCTTAGGTTAGATCTATTAAATATGAAGCAAGATAAAATATGCTCTGATGTTTTATTTAGGCTTGAGGAACACAAAGGCTTAATAATTGCCAGCTGATACACCAATTTAATGCAGGTGTGCAGCTTTTCAAAAGAACAGTATTGATGTTACTTTTAAAAAAGAGATCTCAGATTTTTCAATGAAACAAATACTAGAAAAAGAGACACCATTATACAGAAGGAGATAAAACTCACAAACAGAAGCATTGCAAAAATGGCATTACTAGGGGTACGCAGGGGTCTCTCCTAGAGACAAAGGATTAGCTAAGCATGGAGGTTTGAAAACATGAAAGTGAAATATTAAGAACACAGGGCACAGTTATTGCTAAATTCTTACATGCAAATTCTGATGTATGGGCCAAATCTTAAAATGCCATTGAAGCACAGCAGCCTGGCTGCTGATTGCTTCTTTCCGGCTTGGGTCTGGCTTCACCCAAGCCGATATGGAGCTACTGCCCAAACACATTTCAGCCAGTAACATGAAGGAGACTCTCAAATTATTTTAGCCAAGACCAAAGATGAAGTGATATGCTCTAGGAGTTACTAATCGGTTTCTAATGAGAAACCATGAATACTAGTCAGAATGAGAGATTCATGAGTGTTCATCCATCTTGGGCTGCAAACAAAGCAGGAAGATTTGTGTATTTGTGTTAACATAGCTTATAGTTCTTCTCTGAACTATGGCCAGTGAATGCAAATGATTTGCTGTAGGAAGGCGTTACACATTTTTCATTATTTGATGTTTAGGTGGCAGATGAAATCTTTGGTCAGTCACGGAGAAGTTCTCGCTGCATTCGCACTCAGAGGTGTGTGGATTTGGATGAAGACTTTTCGATCCCACACTCTCCAAGCATTTTTTCTTACGTTGGTAATCTTTGGTGGTGTCAGTGGTAGAAGACCACCGAGAATGGTGGCTGTGTACTTGCTTCTGGGGGCTCTGAAGCTTCTGCTGCCTGCGGGGTGTGAGCTGTGCGGCTCCTTTAGCTCTGCACACACTGGATGCTGACAGCTGAACCACAGGAGGTCTTACAGTCTCTCCAGGCTGCTTGAATGAGTCCTGGATTCTTGCTGGGACAGCAGTCCCACAATCCTGGCCATTGGGATGAAGGTTGTGAGTGGCTTTATCAGAGCTGGCAGAGGTAATAGATGATAAAAGTTAATGAAAGTGGCTGGTCCTTGGTAGGTTTGAAAAATGTCAGGTGCAAGTGTTAGTGGTCCTACCTGTGTGTCACTGATGGAGCATGAACATGTCTGTGGGGACACTGCTGAAATGTGGGAAATTATACTTTGTGCACGCTGTTTCCTGGCCCAGCCAGGAGCGAAGCCAAAGCTATGACAAACAGCAATGTAATCTTTCACTAACAGCACGGCTTCTAAAGAAAGACTCCCAGAAAAGATGAATCCTGCTTTCCCATCTGTGACAATGCGCATTTAATTCCAAACTGCCTTTTTTCACTTCAGACTATAAACAGAGCCTCTGACTTCTTGGGGAGAAGTGTGCAGAACACCAGGGTCTCTGCTTGATGGATGTGTGAACACCTTCGCTCTCCGTAGCAGAAGAGGGGTGAGACGACACGGTGCAGACGAGGTGTCCGTGCTCAGGGAATGTGGCCGTGGCACATCCCCAGGGAGTTTGCTAAATGCCACCAAGGTATGTGCCTGTGCTGCCACACCAGCACCGCCGTAGGGGACAAACTGGGACATTAACCTCGCCTCGCTGAGTAGGCTGGTCAGCTCCTGAGCTGTCCTCATTCAAGTAAATAACACGGTTCCCCCCCCCGAAATTATTTTGCATTTCCCTGAAAGGTTCTTAAAATATCTGCGACACAAAGCGCAAAGGAAAAACTGCTGGAATTTGGTCCTGCTGAGGGTAAGGTAACAATGTGAAGGATATGAGGCAAGGTACCATTTCATTGTGCTTTACTAGCGCTTGTAATTTACATCTCATTGCTTTCAAGGCCTCTGCTGGTAATATTTCCTTCTTCTAAGATTAGAGCTTAAAGGTATTTTAAGAATTCTGGTTGTCGTGCAATTAATAGCGTAACACTTTGTTCTGAATAAAAAGATTTGCTTGTTTTGAGCAGTAACAGTATTTTGCATGTAAAAAAGGGGGAATGGGGAATGTTTTATTGCCAGCACTTTTCCTTACAGGGGATGAATCACTTACATTCTTGGCAACAGAGCTCAAATTCACAAGAATGCTCAGCTTGATCAACTTCCTTCAAAACACTGAGCTCAAAGTAAAGAGGAAAAAAGAGAGAAAGAAACTTGGATGGGCTCAGATGCAGAAGACATTACAAGATGGACATCCAAGCAGGAAGACAATTAATCTAGTGTACAAATTGTTTTGCCCAAAGCAAGTCACTGACAGGAGGGTCCAGTCTAAATTCAGAGAATACTGGAAAGGGGAAAAAAAAAAAGCAAAGAGGAAAAGAGCCAGAGAAAAGAAAGAAAACCCTGCTGATCTGGCAGACATGGCGGATGTTGTGTCAAACATGAGTTTATTTGCTAACAAAACAATGTGAATTTTCAAGAAAAATTACCACCCTTCCCTTCAGAATGGAAGATTGTGCTGAGAAACAAAGTATGAGAATACAGTTAATTTGGGCGTGAGGAAACTGCTTGTGTTCAGGCTGTGATTTTGCACGACAAAGGCTGAGGGTCATGGGGGATCTTCTTTGGCAACAGTGGGGGGTGAATCAAGCTGTCCCCTGGCTGCTTCTCTCCACTTGTGCAGTGGGTCCCACTGAGAAAGTGATGGCCCTGAAAATGGACCTTTTTGGGTTTATTCTAGTGGATTATTTTTCAGCTGTTTGGGTTCCCTGGACCGGTTCACCTAACAGCCACCCACTGCAATGCCGAAATACCCAAGCGTCAGTGGAGAGGATGACCAGGAGAAGGGGACATGGTGGAAGGGGACTGATGAAGGTGGCCTGGCATCCCTGCTGCTACTGTGCCACCTTGACCACAGTCTTCAGACTGAGCACAGCATCAGTCTAATGCATATCTGGCCCTGCTCCTCACTTCTGCCCAGAGGCAGTCAAATGGCAGCTTTAGTCAGACCAGCACAACTGCCTGTTGGCTCAAGTAAAAGCAACCCAAGCAAAACCCAAAACATTATTTAGTGTGTAAATCCTCTTTTTCTAGGTCAGGTTCTAGGTCACCCTGTGGTCATGCAAACAGCTGTGCCTTGGTATAAAAGTGTGACTGTGAGGAGTGCTGAAAGACATGGAAGGAAGTACTGATCCCCCAAAATATACGTTCCTTCTGTGTATCTCACTTGGTAGCTTTTGGTTTCCCCCTGCTCTTCACCCCAGTGCTCTGCCCCTCTGCACCTGTGGTGCAGCACTGGGGCTGCAGCAGGGCCTTGGGCAGCAGCACCTCAGGAAGCTTAAGATAAACATGTGTCACCCCCTGCAGCCAGCATCCAGCTGCTGCACTTCTGTCCCGGTGTCCCTCCAAAATATATGTTCATGTAGTGAGTCTAATATGGGTGAAAAATTCTGACTGGAGAAGAATGAGAAGGTAGAGGCCCAGAAGGGCTGGGCCAGGCCACAAGCGATGGGTCCAACTGCAAGCAGGAGCCAAAATACTGCAGCAATGTCAGTGTCTAATACCCTGGGCATCACACGGTTGCTGTTGCATCTTCAGGATCACAGTTTCAGCGTGCTGCCTGCTTCTGCCATGGTCTGCAGTGCCCACGCAGTAAATCCAGTACTTCCTCTCTGATTCTGTAATCAGAGACATTGCTTATATGTAGTAAATCCCACACTTATGGGACACTGTGTATTTACTGTATATTCACCAAGCAACCTCATCCCCTCCACAGAATAAGACCAGCGCTTCCTGGTCCGCTTTCCTGCACACATTGTACAATAGGTCAGCACAGGTCATGGGGATGCATCCAGGTTTTCCACACATGTAGCCTTCCTATCCAAACTACAGACAAGCCTCAAAAATCTGTGCAGGCAATTCTTCTTCTGGGCAGAAAAAGAAAACACCTAGGACATTTGGACACAGGGTAGCCTCAAGTCAGAGCCTCCAACACGACATGAAACATTGCACGAAGCTGCCAAGAAGAAACACGTGGAATTTTTGCACCGTAGTTTTTAAGACCAGACAAAAATCTGCCACAGAGAAGAGGGATAGCCTAAACGAGATCTTTCCCAGCCTTACATTCTTGTAATTCCCTGTAAGGAAAGACTGGTTTGACTCTCCCCAGCATGAAGAATGGCAAGTACAATCTGTTCTTTGCTCTGCAAACTGCCCTCTCCTTCTCCAGCCTCTAACTGGGACCAGCACAAAACCCAGGGCAGACATTACTCTCAGCCCAGAGCTGGGCATTGGGAGAAGGGAGATTTGTATCCAGTGAGTCTGTGTATTCACACGTGAGAGAAATTGCAGTGGCAATGGGGTTCTCTCATAGTAACTCAGAGCAAGATGGAAACGTGAAGAAAATTTTATCATTTTTTTTCAGGATTAAAATAAACAGAACAAGAGCCAGTTGTTGTTTTGAGGAAAAGGAGAGCAGTTCCTGTCAAAACATTTCACCAACTTGGCAAAAAACGCCAAGCTGGCCTTGCCTGCAGCATACATGGACTTCAAAGGACTTATCTTGAATAAGGATTAGCAGGAGCCAGATTGCTGCTTCCTACATGTATTCAGCGGAGGTTAAATGATATGCAAGGCTATACCCCACGGGTGTGTTTTCCTTCTGGTGCCAGCCAAGCTGCTGACACCTCTGCCCGCAGGTTTGTGGGACCAGTCTTGCTTTAGCTCAGTTCCGGCCCAGCACCGGGAAGAGCGGGGTCACGCTCTCAACAACCAGTCACTTTGGGAGCACGGCTCCGCAGCGGGAATGCTGTGAAACAAACGGTCAGGCCCCTGGTCCAGTGGTGAGACAGCCACTCAGGAGGGGCGTGTGGTTCTCAAACAGGATGCAGGCTGAATAACCCTCCATTCCTGAAGAGGGTGGTCCCCAAAGGTCAGGGCTGGCTTCAATGGTGTGGCGGTGTGAGAGGAAACTGCCTCAGAGGGTGCTTTCATAATGCTCGGACTGTGAATAAATCCAGCCTGTTGTACTCTGGGTTCCCAAGTGTTAGTCATCAAAAACGTGAATAGGAGAATAAGGTTAGGAAAGGAACAATTCTCCAGATGAACTTTCATTACGGGATGAATAGGGGTCCTCATCCTCCCATCCTGCTTTGATTTCAGACAAAGGGGTTTGCATTCCATGTAGAATTTCTCTTTGCTGCCTGGGATGAATGTGTGGTAGGGCCCAGCTCACGGAATCACAGAATACCTGAGGTTGGAAGGGACCTCTTCAGAAGATCAAGTGCAAACTCCTGCTCCAGCAGGATCATCTACAGCAGGTTGTGTAGGACTATGTCCAGTCAGGTGTTAAATATCTCCATGGATGGAGACTCCACAACCTCTCCAGGCAACCTGTTCCATCTCTGAGTGCACAGGCAATGATCAGAGACTTGACGTCGGTATCGCTCATCCTGGCACTTTGGTAAATTATTCAGTAAAAGTACCACCTTAATAAATGCACTTGATATTCTCCCAGTGACTCTGGTTCCAATGAGGCTGGGTGTAACGACGTGGGCCAAGGCTGATCCATGCTTTACCCAGTTGCTTAATTTTGAAAAAAAGACCATCAAAGAGACGATTGGGTGCTACGTGGGATTAACACCCTGTGGCCCCATGGGAATGCTCCTGGTTCAGGACAGAAGCAACCATTACCCCAGTCAATGCGTGGAAGGAGGGCCAAGGGCCTTTGAACCTGTCACAGCAATAAATCCAGAAAAATGATGGAGATTTTTTGTCCTTTAAAACAAAAGAGTTTTCTGGGAATATTTGTCCCTTGAGCTCCAGAAAGTAAGGGGACAGAGAGGGTTGTGCTTTCTGTTCCCGTGCTTCTGAGCCAGCGCTTTGCCCTGACCATCACTGCTACCAGGCCATCTTCTCAGTTCTGGCAGGAGATCTTATCTGAAATCTCAATGGAGGCACATTGAGGCTATCCAAGGCAACTTTATATTGCTCAAGCTAAAGTCACTGAAATGTTTTAATTAACGAGCAAACACAGTCTGTCGCTTTCCTCTGTGTGACGCACAGAAATCTGTCTGCTTCCTCCCTGAGTACGGTACAGCATGTCTAAGCCACTGGCTACTATAATTAGGATGGGGTGAGCAGTTATATGGCACTATAAAGGTGAGCTGGGTGCTTTCTAAATACAAACCCACTAATCTCATTCCCAAAGAATTCAGAGTCAAATGTGGTCAAGAAAAAACATGAGGCAATTGCCTTGGTGGAAAATAATGCATCCTGCAGAGACCAAGAATCACCAGGGCAGGAGGTCTGAAGGACAGATCCAGAGAGGAGGAGTCCTTGGGCTGAATGACTGGCTGCCACTCACAAACACAGGAGTTTCTTTTCTAATTTGTCGTGCACCTCGTAGATGAGCTTTAGGAGTTGAGGAATCTGTGCATAAGTTCTCCTCCCTGTAAAACTGATATTATTTCAACTCATGCAGCTACCGAAATAAAGACAGGCTACAGAACAGAGGCTGGAAGGAGATGAGGTATTGTGGAAGGAGAGCATGGGGAGGCACACAGGAAACAATACTGCGATTGAGGGAAAAGGAGAGAAAAGTCCTGAAGAGTGAGGGGGCAGGGAACCAAAGCCAATATTAAGAAACAAGACGGTATCCTTAAAGTGTTGGGGAGGAGAATGTAGATTAACAACCTTTTGGTCAGGCTAAAGGGAGTACGGAAGAGCCTGAAGGGTAACTGTCAGCGAATTACAGGAGCTGAAACAAGAAGTGGCCACAGCACAGAGAAGAATTGTAGTCATGGTGATAGAAAAGCAAGAGCCACTTCAGGATGAAGAAGATACTGAGACAGAAACCAAAAGCTTCAGATTAGTACTCTAATGAGAGACCGGTTATATGAAATAAAATGAAAGAAGATAAAAACCCTCCCCAAACCTAGGAAAAAAAAAAAACAACCAACCAAAACCAGAGGAAGTACTGAAAGCAGATTTAGCGAGAACTGCTACTTTTATAATGGAAAAAATTGGTTTGAGGCAGAATGAATATGTAATAGCAGCAAGGACTTCTTGCTTGCTGAAGAGAAGACATTAACAAACCCCCAGGGATATGAAATTGGACAGTCATGGACAGAACAGAAAATAATTTCCCCACTAAAAGGGTGCCGGCAAAGATGATTGGGTGTATTAGAGAGAAGGGTGGAATGATCAACAGATGTATTTCAGGGGCCACCAGACAAACAACTCTTAAGTGTACCAAGTACTGCCATTTGCAGTGTGCACCCACTCTGTGCACAAACCTCCTCTCGTTTGCTGAGATTTACCATGATATTTCAAATGGACACAATGTGAAGAACAGCAGTAATTCTGACATTCCAAGTGTCCAAGAAAACACTCGCTGCACACAAGCACGGTCTTTGCCTGCGTTTCTCGGCATTGCACAAGGCTTCTTAAAAAGTAGCTTCCAAATTCGCACACCCATATGGCTGTGTACACAGGCCATGGCTAAACAGATCGGGTGTGCAGAGAAATGGATGACATCCCCCGCGCCTGCCCTCTTGCCATATACACACCAAGGGGCTGGCATTGGGGAGAGTGTTAGAATCTGGAGTTATACACGATTATGTGAGAAGTGAAAAATAGATGGAAGTGCAATTTGCCTGATTTTGTTAGGCTAAAGGGAGTACAAAGGAACGCGGGGAGTAGCTATAAATAAATTACAGTACCTGAAGCAAGAAACGGCCAGAGCACAGAGAAGATTTGTAGTCATGGTGATAGAAAAGCAAGGGCCACTTCAGGTGTTTTGTCTGCTGTCGTGAGATGCCACTTTAAAACTTGATGTGACTTCTGTGTCTTTATTAACTTTGATATATAGTATAATCACAGAATCACATAGATTGGAAGGGACCTTTTAAGATCATCTAGTCCAACCAATGAAAAAAAAAAAACCAGAAAAAAAACCCCCACAAATTAACCAAAAAAACCCCCACCACACAAACCCCACACCACACCCAAAACAACACCAATCCACTACTAATCTGTATCCCCGAGCACCATGTCAATCCGTCTCTTGAACACCTCCAGGGATGGTGCCTCAACCACCTCCCTGGGCAGCCCATTCCAATGCCTGTCCATGTGTTTATCACATTCCAAGATTTATAGAAGTCTTTACTCATTTAAGTTACTTAGAATGGGGATTCTCATTCTAACCAAATCTGTATTTTAATTGTTTGCAACTCAGGTATTATGCCCCTTGTATTTCTAGTGACTGGTGATGAATAAAAGCTACCCCTGACATTCACAGCCTTTTTTCTTTAATCATGGAGTCGAGATTTTAGGAGTTCTAGCACAGTATGTGAAGGTAACATTCAGCAGAGACTGAAAGCAACCAGCTAAAAATTGCAAGTATGTATAGAACTGGTATGGAGCTTTTTAGACAAGCAAGCGTGTTTTCCTTGAGTGAGCTAAAAGCAGTGACTGGTGTGGGAAGAAAGTTCCAAATAAATGTAGGTTGAAAGACTGTGTGGAAGACCAGGAGACACATGGTGATAATGACAGTCATCAAATGGGAACATGCGGTGGTGAAGCATTTTTAGAGTGGAAAGTCTTTCACTTTGGATGCTGTTTTCATGTCATATTATTCTGGGATGATACTCTAGTAAAGCATTATGGGCAGCTGGGGATTTTTCAGTCTCCTACGCAGGGGTCTCTTCAGAATTTTCCCCCAACAGCTTTTTAGGGGCTGTAATCCCGAAACTGATTTCCATAAAACTTTATCCTTAAAATGGATGTGTGGCACGTAGGGATGACAAGTCTCAACATGCAGTTTTCTGTTTCTATTGCAAAGGCCAGGCGATAGTCACCCCCAGCCTTCCCCCCTGCTTCTGATTGTACCAATTGCCCTGTAGGATTCAGGCCAAGTTATTTTACTTATGCAAGTCACTCGCCCCAGACAATAGTAAATATCTTCTCTCCGTTTTCTGGTGTCCTTCTTTGCTGATAAAGGTATGTAAACAAAGGTATGTGCACAAAGCACACAGGATCTCAGCTCCCAGAGTACACAGAGGTGTGACTGTAGTCTTTCCTCAGTTTCTTTCTCTCTCCCCTAAGAAAATATGTGAGGTTTGTTGACTGGAGCTTCTTATGCTGCTTTGAGATGCCTTGCCAAGTTGTATGTTATCCTGCTTCCTTCCTGCAGGCAATCCAAACAAGGGAGGCTTCCCCTGGAGCCCTGCCCCTCACAACTGCACCACACAACTGCTCAGCTCTCTGTCCCGCTCTCACAGTGCCAGAAATGGGGTGGCTGAGCGCCGGGCTCAGCAGGAGCTCTGAGAACGTGCCACTGCTGTGGGCAGATCTTGAGAAGGAGAGTGCTGCAGCCCCCCCGAGCTCAGGAGATGCTATGGGCCAGCAGCTGCCGCCTTGCCCTGCTGCGCCGTGGGGCT
Organism: Scolopax mira; assembly: GCA_004320125.1. Classification (NCBI taxonomy): domain Eukaryota; kingdom Metazoa; phylum Chordata; class Aves; order Charadriiformes; family Scolopacidae; genus Scolopax; species Scolopax mira. The sequence continues at coordinate 90,669 of BJBW01003764.1, read as the reverse complement.
GCTCAGCACCCTCTCACAGATGTGGCAGGTGTGCCAACACAAGGCCGGCTCACTTGGCACAGCCACCATGAAAAGCCAGTTTATTTAGGAAAATGAGAGGCAGCAATAGGCTTACAGCACCACTGGAAAATTACTGTGTGTCAGAGAGGCTAAGCAGCGAAGATCTCCATTTCTGCAGACTGTCTAGGGCAAGACCTAAGTCTTACAGGTTTCCCCTAGAGCTTTGTGTCTGGGCAATAGCCAGGAACCAAGAAATTAGACATCCCCTCTGACTCCTCAGGCTTTGCATCCTTTTTACATACTTTTTTTTTTACAGAGAGTATGATCTAGTTGCTGATTGTGATTCAGCAGATGAGGATCCTGGTCCTGGCTTAGCCTCTGAATTGCCATGTTCCATGTGAACCTTCATGCAGCCTGGCCTTGTTTCTCCCCTCAGCTTCTCTGTAGAGATGTAATCTCTGCTGTGAAGAGCTGGTCCTTTATTATGGGTTGGTTTGGGGTTTTTTTTTGAGAGCAGTGTCTCTCTCTCAGTGCACTGAGAGCAGTGCACTCTCTCATAGAGAAAATGAACTAATACTTGCCCCGTGCTTCTCTGGAATGTTCTTGTTTAGTAGCTGTTCTACACGTGTGGCTGCCTTGTGTTAGCATAGTCTTACTCCTGTTTCTTTTTTTAATTTATGGTCACTTCTGTCCAACCTACGTCCCACACTCTTTGATACAAAAGCAGACTTTTAAAAACCCTTCCATGTTTTATATTGGCTCACCCCTTTTTCCTTGTGCATTATTGATGTCAGCCTGCGATCTGTCTAGTTGTCTTCCTCTGCACTATGTGTCTTTTTCTAATCTGTGGTTGTACTTCCTTGCCCATCTGTACTATTATTTTAATTGTCTTTGAATACACATTAATAGTACTTCTGAACACATGCCAGTGCCCATTTTTCTATCCATTCTCTTCCTTTACTCTGTTCCATGTCCAGTTCTCTCTCAGAATTTCATCAGTTGCAATTTGTTGCTGTTATTTTTTTTTTCCTTTTGAGCTGATTTAGTCATAATAACAAGACTTACGGGGAAAGATCCAAGTCTTGTTGAAAGATCTGATCCAAAGCTCATTACCATGGTCACTATTTTTTTGATAATCTTCCAACTATACTTCCCTGCTTTTGCAGTCTCTGGCAGATCCAGCAGCACCTCAGAAGAGGAGCAGTTTCCTCCGAGTCCCACATCTAGCCCAAACCATACATTATGTTGGGAAACCCAAAATGTATTCAAATGATACCAAATCTGATACTTTCTTACCCTTTTCTGAAATACTGCTTTTCCTTGTACTGCTTTTGATAAGGCAGGCTATTAAAAGTGCTAACTTCTGACTCAATCCTACCCTTTAGCTGGGAGAGAACCATTTCTATGTTTGTAAGTTGAGATGGTTACAGCCTGTCTAGTTTTATTTTCCAACGATACAACCCTCGCTCTTGAAATCCTTAGTAGAGAATTCATTCTCTCTAGCCATACCTTTCTGTCCTCCCTTAGGACAAGAAGGACCTTGATGAGTTTCTAAGATGTGGACACCTTGAGGCTTTCTGAAATGCTCTTGGTTTTCACTCTGAGAAGGGTTAGGAGTAATTGTGGTAAAATGCCCGTTACTCAGCCTGGTGTACAACCTCATGGAGGTGGGTTCCTAACCAGCCCTGAGGGTGCGAGTAGTGTCCATTCCCCCCACTGCGACTGCTGCATCCACATGACATTTTGTGTCTCTATTGGCTAATAGGGAGATTATAATAATAATATTGGCTCATCTATCAGGTTTCTTTGGTGAGGTGTCCAGGAGCTACGTTTCCAGTGGTGCTTTGGGGGAATGTGACATTTAGCTTTAGTGACCAGGCATTAATTGCAAGCAGGTAACTAACTGAAAGTACCCATTTTCAAGAAGGTTTTGTTCACTGCTATTTTGGGCTTCATTTGAGTAGATTGTGGTCTCTGTCACCTGAGTCATTTTTGTCTCTTTCAGGGTCTTATCTAAAAAATCTCAGATTTCCCCTATGTATGAGCTACTCAATGGACGAAGCATGTGTCACTTTATACTCACATAATAACTTATTTCTATATTCTCAGTGAAATGAGACACCATTTTTTTTCTGCTTTCCAGACTTCAGATTTTCCATAAACCACATGTATCATGGGAAATAAAAGATTTTTTCTCCCACACTCAAGGTTGGCAACAGAAAACAATAAAACACTGGATTCAGGTTAATAGTTGAAACATATTAAAGACATCCTTTCCTTGATAAACTGACTTCAAAATATGTGTCATTTATGGTAGAGGTGACAATATAAATTCCTTAGTGGCCAACAGTTTTTAAATTGATAGATCAGTCTAATGCAAAATGCAAATTTGATAGATACTTCAAAAAATATTTTTTTTCTCATGGGAAGAGCTACACAGGACTTTAATACCAGACCTTCTAAATAGGTACAGTCAATTATCAGAGAAATGAACACAGATTTCTTTTAGATTAACAATAAATTATGATGCTGGGCTTTGAGGCATCAATTTACATAATGATAGCTCAGAGAAGGTGCTATTCATCCAGAGATTTCCAAGACATGGGAATTATTGCTCTTTCCTTACAGACAGGGAAGGGAAATGGTTTGCTGATAGTCCCAGAATGGGACAGGAAATGGAGAAAAGCTGATCTACACTATTTTTGGCTCAACAGGCCTGGCTACCACCCCCTCCTCCAAATCAACATGAAAGGTTTTAGTGGAGCATCACCATTCTGAGGCCTGGGATGGTCTCTTATGGCTGCAAATTGCCCTAGCACTGGTGGGGGGATGGGACAGGGAGTATAAGGAGCAGTTGGTGGTCTCTGTAGGCTACACACGTGGCTCATTCCTCTCCACGTGCTCTGGTGCCCCTTTCCCACCCTGTACTCCTGTAGGGATTTCCTAGTTCCAAATCTACACCTCCACACCAGTAGCACTGGGAATTCCTTTGTATTTTCTTCTCAAGTGTACTGGAGAAGAAAAGCGCCTTGTTTTTTTCCCTCAGGGTCAAGGTTCTTCACAGCTCTCTCATTTTTTTCCTCTCCACACTAGCATTTTGGGAAACTACCCTTGTCCTGGCCAGTTCCAGAGCCCCTTGTTCTCTGCACAATGTGCTTTGAATGTGCACGTGTTCCTCCCACACCTTTTCTTTCTGTCTGGAGGGTGAATCATTGGAGGTGCCTGCGGCAGGCAGGGCAGAGCTGTGGTGGGGCATTGTTATGCTGGGAGATGCTAACAGCTACTGTGCCAGGCCTTTGAATAAAAGATAATTACAGAACAGATAGATTGATGGTTGCAGGATGCCCTCACCACATGCCAGGGCTTCATGTGTCCTGCATTACCCCCTTCTTGTTTTCTCCCAGGATCAGAAGGGCACTGCCTATGGATGCCTAAAAACTTTTCCTAAAATTCTGGAATCGTTTGGCTGTGATGCTTAAAAGCCACCTGCATTGCATCTGAACAAAATGATGCCATCAAGCTGAAACTTGAAAATTTGGGATTGAAATTTGGACGATTCATTCCCAAAGGGAGAACACAACTGGCTGGTACTGGTGAAATTCCACACAAAGTCTTGACATTCCTGCAGTCCTCTGGGGCACTGCCTGGGCTCCAGTCGCAGTCAATGATTGATACGAAGTGTGGGGCAGGGGGCAGAGTATGTAGGAACATGGGTCCTTGTGAAATTCAGAGTTTTGAACCTCCCGTGTGAGGACTGTAAAGGCAGTCTGAGCCCCCAGGATGCCTTACCCCATTAATGTGAGCTGGAGCTGAGGCCCTTTCCCAGACAGATTTGTCTGATTTCACCTACTTCGCACTGAAATCGAATGTATTTCTGACATACCAGCTCCATAACCTGCTACACCTTTGCTGCCCCAAAGCATGCTGTGATAGATCATATAGACGTGGTCATGACAAAAAACCCCACCCTATATCTAAACCATGGTTAGAATTTGGTTAGAGTTTATTTTTTTACCCACTCAATTATTGAAGCAATGAGCCTAACTCTGCCTGCCACAAATGTAATTTTACATCACAATTAAACATATACATTATATTCACTTACAGGCTGTGTTTTCTGTACTGTGCTGGAGGATTCAGAACTCCTGTTTATGACTGGTTTTGCATTGGTGATTTGGGAATAATGATTCCCTCATATCATTCTGCAAAGAAGATAAATATATTAAAACAAGAACATTTCAGTGATGTTTACATAAGTCTTTTTTCCTTACACGTCATTCATTTTCGTGTCACAGCAGTTTTTTCTAGACATGTTGTCCTAGTGAAGGATGTCACAGTCAGCAAATTCTTTGTGTCTGTATGCTCATGCACACATATGTTCACATGTTCATAATCTTTGTGTGTGTGTGTGTTGTGTCCCTGTTTTTGAAAAACGACTAGCAGAGACCTGGACATTGCTGGTGATATTCTTGCTTCCCTTTTAAGTTTTCTGAATGGGTTCAAGCTTTTGTTGGCTACCAGCGCTGTGTAAAGAAAAAGTTCATCCACCCACATCACAATTATTTGGTTGCTAGGAGTATTTTTAGCAGCATGATTTGGTAATTGGTTCCAAATACAATAGTTTAGAAAGAGTCACACTGTGGCCCAGCTAACAGTGAAACAAGAGTATGTGGAGGGGGCAAAGATGCAAGGGGATGGAGCTGCACAGGGTTCCCGATTCTCTCCCTGTCTCAGGTGGGTGGAAGGAGAAAGAACAGGCAATGGTGGAGCTGTGGTCCCTCCCACCTTAACCTCCCCTCCGCACACAACAGGGTAGGCAACTGCCCAGGCAAGTCAGGAGGTGAGTGCTGTAATTGCCATGGACCCAGCGGAGTCACTCACTGAAGCGGAGCAATGAATAAACAGACTGACCCTTACTCATGGTAGATTATTATCTCATGGTCTAGTCTGTGAATGGAGTTGGTCGTTCAGCCAAATTGTATTGTTCTTTTCATGTAGTGTGCTTCCTTCTGGAGGTACCTTACTGTGGAGAACAGAGTTGGGAGGAAAGACTTGACTGATATACAAAAATCTCCCAAAACTTACAGAGATCAAATCATGTTTTCACCGCGCTGTCTCATGCTACAACCCAATTCCATTTCCTTAGAATTTTTGAGGACCGTGATTTCTAATAGTTTGGGTTTCTAAAAACTAAAAGCAGAAATAGCCCCTGTCTATGGTGGACCAGATGAATATGGGTACTTTATAGAGAATGGATTCAACCCGTGTCTCCTGTACCTGCTGCTCTGCTGGTGGGAACTCAAACCCAGCAACTCTGTGCAAACGTATGAAATTCAGAAGGTGCAGCTGGCTGGAACCAGGAGGTGAAATAGTGCATCTGAGTCTCATTCCCGGATTGACTGGAATGCAAAAGGAAAACAAACCATTGCAAAGGAGAAAAATAAATGAAAATATCTGTTTTACCTAGATTTAAGAATGTGGACGACAACCAAATGTTACGAAAGAGCATATTAGCACAGAGCAAGCAATTTTTATCTTGATGCTGTTCCTTTAAACCAGCCTGAACTTTGTTGGGAAAAGGTCTCAAACCATTGAGCAATCTCTGGTTTGTGCAATCATGTTGCTATGCTTCATCGGTTAAGCACAGCAGTAATTCCGAAAATGAAGCCATGCTGCATCTGTCATATCATTTAAAATTTACTTCAGTTTTGCAGGTATTTGAAGATTGCAAAATGAACCACATTACCCTGCAATATTCTGCCGATTTTGGAATCTCCTCTGAACCTAATGGATTTCTTTAGCTCCTCAGAGTCAGAGGTTTTCTCCTCCCCTGCAATACATTCCAGTCAATGACACTATTGAAATTCTGACAGCAATTTATATACAGTTACTGGCTGCCCTCAGATGAGACACTAAACAATGTCTCTGCACCAGGCTGCATTTTTCTCATGAAATGTAGCACTCTATTGGCAGTCGCTTCTCCCAAACCAGCGCCATTTATAAGTTCTATTGACAGTTTGCATGGAAGGCATTTTAAAAAAAAAAAAGATTATGATAGACAAGCTCAGAGAAATATCCTCAGATAGGACTGTCCATGAGTAATATTACTTACAAAAATAGTCCCCATGGCTTCAAAAAGGCTGTAAATATAGCTCCTATCCTGTAAAGACAGTTATGCACAGACTTCTCTTTGTACATGCTCTCCGTCCTGTTGAAGACACTGGGAGTAGTCGCATGATTAAAGATAAGCATGTGTCTTAGGTGCCTGCAAGACTGACATTTCCCCTGCACCTCCCAGCTTTGCATCAGAACTTCAAGAATTTTGAAGCATTATTTCAGGACCGCACAGGCTTCTTCCACGTTGATGATCTAAAGATACATGCATATATATAGGAAAGCTTACTTTATGATGTTTCTTACTCTGTATCAGTATTCCCTGGCTATGGCTAGTATACACTTCTGTTGTGCTGAGGGGTTAGAGCCAACCTCCCAGATCCAAAAATTGCTGTATTTGAGTGGGTGGGATTAATTCTCAGTGATAACTGTCTTTATTAAAGACCATAGAGATATGTAAAATCAGAATATTCCTGCTTTCATGAAAAACAGGCTCAGATCCGGGCAGCTTCATGCATAACAAGGTCAAACACAAGCTTTGCATCCAAAAATCCTTTGCAGCTTGGGTCTGCCTTTTTTTTTCCAGATGTGAATTCCCTGGCTGCCCTCCTCTGGCACCTCACAGCCCCCATGACATGATAAAATACACAAAAAATAAGTAAACCTTCTCAAAAAAAAAAAAAAGCAACCAAAAAAAGCCCAAATAGACATTGATAGCTGTGCCATTTTGGGTGTTGTTTTAGTTCAGCATGGAAGGAATAATAATAAAAGATTATCACCACAAATAAAATATTATCACCACAAATCTCACACTGAAAACGGGCTTGGGGTGTTCGTCAGGAGGACAGGCCGCCTACTTCAGCTCTTTTCACCTCAGCAAGCAGAGGCAACGCTGTTCCCCTCACCACTTCTGCCACCCCTCTCCCCAAAACCCAGCAGAAGGTGACTGTGTTGTGAGGTGTAGGGGTTTACTGTGGGGAAAGAGTATCACAAGCTGCCTGCAAACCTAAGGAAAGGCACCCTGAGGGGACCAGGGAGGTGGTCTTCCCTCCCTCCGATCCCCTCAGGGTGCGACGACCGTTAACGGCCCTTCCCGCCCCGTCGTCCCAGAAGCCCCGCCCACCGCTGGTATGCGCCGGGAGGGGCGGGGGGGGGAGTGGAATGACGCGGGCGCCGCGGGGGTCACGTGACGCAGACTGGAATGCCAACAATGTAGCGAATGTCCCGACTGCGCCCCGCCACACTCGGCGCCCGGGGACGGCCGAAGAAGGGGGGGTGAAAGATGGAGAACGGCCCGCCACGTCCGGGTCGCCGCCGCTGCCCTTGAGTCGTTCCGTGACGGGGAGGCGAGTCGGCGGCGCTGGGCGCCCCGAGGAGGTGAGCGAAAAGGGGGGGCGGGGAGGGGGCGTCGCGCTTCTCCCCCTCTCCCCCCACACCACACCCCCCCGGATGTTCTCTGAGGGGAAAAGTCTTGTGGAGAAGCGGGGGTTGGGGAGCCCGAAGGAGGGTAGGGAGTGAGCGTCCCGTGTGTGTCCCCCTTTCCCGGGACAGCCTCGGCGCTTTGCCCGCACCCTCCGACATTTTCCGGACACCCGTGTGACAGCCCAACCTGGGACGGGGGGGGGGGGTGTCCCGGCCGCCTGAGGCCTCTGCCCTCGGCCGGGCAGCGCGGCTTCACCCCCCCCAACCCCACGCCGTGGGGGCCGGCTCCGAGGAGTGCCCCAGCAGGTCGGAGCTGCTGGTAAATGGCCAGAGTTTATTTTGTGAGCTTTCTGCCTGCCAAAGGAGGGGGTTTGGGGCAGGGGCAGAAGAAGTGGGAGTCCCCGCGTTCCCCGGGGGTGCTCCCGGCCGGCACACAAGGGTTGGAAGCGACGAGTCCGGGCCAGACCACGCCGGGGCGGGGGGTTGTCTCTGCAGGCGAGGGCCGAGGGGAGCCAAGCGGGGGCATCCAGAGTCGGCCAGGTCCCATCTGGCAGCGGCGGGGGCCCTGCTGTTCCCAGTCAGTTGAAGGTCACTGCCAAAATTCAGCACTTCGCCACCCTCTCTCCTGCCTCGTGAGTGGTGTGCGTGTTGAAATACCCAATTCCCCGGCAAAGTCACTGACACGAATGACGCAAAAAAAAAAAAGGTTACTTGGAGTGTCCAGGCTCTGTGGGCTATTACTACTGGTCTTCTGTGGATGGGGAAGGTGAGCTGTTACCCACCACACTGGATTGGGCCAGTGCCTATGGCTGGCAGTGGGATGCAGGCACAGAGTTACTTTTGGAGAGTTTTGTTATCAGGAGGAAGGAGAAGAGGAATGTCTTCAGTTCTTCTCACTTTCATGGTGTGCCCACTTACAGAGGGGAGCATTTTTTGTAAAGTCAAGTCCCAAAACACTCCATCCCAACCCCATATCCCTCTAATACAAAGTGGACAGTCCCTGCTTCCATGAATTTGTCATCCAAAAAAAACCAGTGCAATACCTGTATATTGTAACTGTTTCTTAAAACTTTACTCCTTCCTTCCTTATGCAGGGATTGCTAGTTCAGCTCGCCACAGTGCCTGCACAGTTGCATACAGGGGAAGCAGCTCACCGGCTCAGGGTTTGGGTCTTATCTCTTGAAACATAACTGAGCTTTAGTTTCTTGCCTGTGTCCCAGCTCCACAGAGCCACTAGCACGTGCAGCCTGTTGGTGAATGAGGAAACAAGGAGTGAATATCTAGTGCTGCTGGGATGACAGACATCAGCATATAATTTCAGTGTGGCTGGTTGGTTGCTGCCAGAGCAGCAATTACTGGTATATATCAAATAAAGAAAAATAATCAGTTACTCAAAAATTGTTCTGACTTGATGCAATTAAAGTAATGCTGCACTTATGTGAAATGTCTTCAGGATAATGGACAAGCTTCTAATTAGTGCAGAATGTATAACATTTTGGAAAAAAAGCTTAAGATTGTTTAGTCAGACTGGCTTGCAGCTCATAAATACTTTTGAAAAATCATTTCTTGTGGTGGCAGGAAGGCTATTGATATGTTCATGCTGTAGGCAAGGTGCAGATTAAAAGGATTTGGAGTTATCCAGATCCAGATGTACAGTCAGAAATGCCTAAATAGCATTAGACATACTACATGTCTTTTAAAGCACACAACCCTTTTTATTTTTTGCTAAAAATGCAAATCACAGGAAGATTTTAAAAACCAGGCAGCTTGTCTGTCTTGGTAAATCATGTGCAATATTTAATGTTCCGATTTCCTGATTTATTTTACATATGTAGTTAAAAAACTTTCTGTAAAATATGAACCGTGTTTGCAGTTAGCTCCAGTACTTACTGTTGTTGCTGTTCTCATTCATACTGTGTAAACGATCTTACTTGTTTCTTTCTTATTTAGCAGTATTGTAAATGTAAGCCGAGGAAGTTGCCACCTGGCTTGACCTAGCATTATTAAACTTGAGCTTAGGCTAAAGGTCACAAAAGTTCTTTATGTGAAGCATGTGTGTAAGTGGGAAAGCAGGCTTTTGCTGCAAAAAGGTGGTGGTGGCGGTGGGATTGCAAGCACTTCCAGCACGTCCCAGGCCTGAGGATTGGCACACGGACTGAAAAGGAAGAACAACCCAGATTCCTAAACTCAGCCATATGGTGCCTGCTGCTGTCAGGAAAAGACAGACAGTTATAGTCCAATTAATTGCTCTGTATCTTTTAAGCACTAGCTAGTTATGATGTAATCCTAAAAAGCCCGCAATACTATTGTGTTCTTTTTAACAAGGCTGTGTTTTATCTTTTCCTATATTTTGTCTAAGTAGAAAAAATTCTGTTCTTGGGATTCTTCAATTGCTTTTGTCTTCACTGAGAACAATGAAAACTTGGTCTGTTATTGACTAATAGCTGATTTCTTGCTTGCAAATATCAAAATCTAGAACAACAGCTTTAGCACTTCCCTTAAAACAAGTGACAAACCCTACCCAATGTTCATGTGGGTGTTTGTCACTCTTAATCCTGTATGAGTTAGGGTTGTAGGATGTCCTTAGAGACTACTGAGTGGAGGAACTCAAGACCTCAAATATATTATAGGTGTCTTTTAGTTAACTGAGGATTTAAATTTTAGCAAAAGAGGTTGACATGGATTAATCTCAATTAATATGTGCTCCTGCATTTCATACTGGTGAACCATCATAAAAGAGTCCGAGGTCTGACTTCATTGTTTTATTTCAGTCTTTGGTTGTAGAGGAAATCTTGATGTGGACTCTGTACTAATGAGAAAGTGGTGATGGGCTGCAGAGGTGAATGTGTCCAGATTCTCTTGGCCTTCAGAATAGTAAGCTGTTTTATTAGCAGTGAGAAGTGATGGTAAATGTATGGAAATTGTTAAGTGAAGCCTTTAAAAAAAACCTAAGAAAACTGACAAAAAACCACAAACAAGCAAAACCCCCCAAGAAATCCAGTTGACTTCTGAGTGATCAAGAACATACAGCATGTTACCATCTTCTGTATTTGCAATTTGAACACAGGTGAACAAAATCCTAATCTTCCCAACAAAGGGGCTTGAGCACCATTCAAGAGTCATTTTGCAAGTGCTAATAGCAGCAGCAGAAGCAAACTTGCATAAGCCACATCAATAGTGAGCTGACACTTCTGATTAAGCTATTTTTTTAATCCTCTTCCAAATGCACCGTTATTTAATATTTCTGTTAAGGTGATGCCACAAAGTCTTAGATAAGGGTAGTATTCTTGCTGCAACTTCATAGTGCATGGAGATGGCAAGTTGCACAGTAGCTAAGCTGTGCTGCACAGTTCTCTGCTGCATGTTGGAAGAGGTGCATTAAGCTGTCTCAAAACTTCTTCTTTTTGCTGTGTTGAGATGCTAACTGAGCTGGTTCTGCGTCCCCTACCGAAGGCACAGCTACTGAAATACCATATATCCCCTCTTTTACTTTTTTCTTATTTTCAAACTTTGCTAAGATATTCATGTGGAAAGGCAAAATATCTTATGTTTCTGTTATTCACTTTGTTATTGAAATACTAGAAGTTGCTATGGTTAGAGTCATCAATATTTCCATTATAAATCTGTTTCATAAACTTCTGAAACTGAGCTCAACTAGTGTAAAACAAACAAAATCTAAAGTGGGGCGAAAAACATTTCATGAGCATACTCTTCCCTAATTATGAAATAGGATAGGCTTATCCAGGATTTAGTTATGCAATTGGGTGGGAAACTTGCTGCAATTAGGTACTGTAAAATTCTTAAATGTTGTAGTTTCTAAGGGGTTTATTTTCATTTATTTTGAAAATGCAGCCTTAAGGAAAAATGGATTATTTATTGATTATGTTAAAAAAGCCTTTGGAATCCTATTCTGGAAAGCAGATAAAGTGAAAATCATTAAAGGGAATCCAGCTGTGACAACTTAATAGGTTAAACTGATTGACTTTCACCTGATTAATTGTCATGCTGTCCCTTCAGAGGCATTTAAAATATCAACTTAATTGTATGTACTTTCTGTTTTCTTTTGTTTCAGACACTGTCAGTCTGCAAAATGATGATTCCAAGGATTTTCATTTTCTGTAGGAAACGTGAAGATCGTGAGCTGAAGTAAAACGTTCGCAGAAATTTCATGAGAATTTTGCCTTTTCTCTTTGAAGGATTATGTTTACAAGAAATTGATACCATCAAGCGACACTTTTTAAAAATAAAGTAATTTTAAAAAACTAAGAATATAACTGTATTTATGCTTAAAGAAAACTGGATTAACAATGAGGCCAAAGACTTTTCCTGCTACTACATATTCTGGAAACAGTAGACAACGGTTACAGGAGATTCGAGAAGGTTTAAAGCAGCCATCCAAATCTTCAGGTCAGGGGCTACCTATTGGACCAGGCAGTGAAACTTCTCTGGACCCTAAGATTTTAATAGGGAAGGATGCTGCAAGGCAGCAGCAGATGAGACAAACGCCTAAGTTTGGACCGTATCAGAAAGCTCTGCGAGAAATTAGATATTCTTTACTGCCTTTTGCTAATGAGTCGAGCACTACAGCAGCTGTTGAAGTAAATAGGCAGATGCTCCAGGAACTGGTGAATGCGGGTTGCGATCAGGTACGTATGAGTTTGGAGGGGGAATTGTCAATGCCTTCAAAACATGTTTATACTCGAGATTGAAGAAAGGATTTAATGAAAGTTACCAAGCTTGACAGTTGACAAAAGGTGTTGATTCTTCTGGCAGTCGTGTTGCTGTATGATTGTCAGAATAGATGGAATTGCTGTTGAGAGATGTGCCTAGTGTGTGGTTAATTCATGGTAGAAGGTCATGGTAGGTCCTAGGATTCTCTTAGGATTTCTCCAGTTGATGTAGAAGGCTGAACAGGGTAGCTTGTGGGGTGGTTTTTTCCTCCTTGTTTTTTTTCCTCCTCTTTTTTTCCTTTTTTTCCCTTCAATAGCAGAACAAGCCTAATAGGGTGAAATTTTGTCTAGCACATCTAAGGTTAGTTCACTGTCAGAAGCAAGTAGAAGAAATGACACAGTCAGTCTTTGAAGAAGCTCACTTGCTGTTTGCCAAAAGCAGGTAGAACTGGCTGGATGTTCAGCAAGAAGTGGTGGTTGAGTATATATATTTTCTTTGCCTTTTCTGCTTCTGTCAAGAGCTGGTAGCCCTGTCTTAGATAAGGGATGTGGCATAGAGATGCTTGCATTTGTCATTCCAAGATTGATGCTAGAACATGTTCTTGATTCAAAAACTACTCACCTGGTAAAGACACGGTCGAGCTGCATTCGTCTTGCATGTGCTTCTAGTGTTGGAATTGACTTGTATTTCTGTCCAGGAACAGTTCAAAATTTTGCTTTTTAGAGATGAAATGCTGTTTGGGGTTCAGATTCTTCTGATTGTTGTAGAAAGACCTTTTTTCCTTTGTGATTGAATGGCAGTTGTTGACAAGTCAAAACATTTATTTTTATAGTCTTTGATATTTATTGGAGCGATTTAAAACCAAAGCGCTTTCAGTGGCATTACCTTGATTTGAAAACTTAACCTCCAGTCACTCGTGGCAGAGTGCAAGTCTCTTGACTCTCCTAGGTCATATTCAGAATCTGCACAACAATGCTAACATCAGGCATTATTACAAATAATCTATATTTCTTTGGAACTATATAGACATTAATTAGCGGTGTTTCTGTTCCAAAGAGTTTATGATATGTGAGGTGATCAGAGCTGGAGCAGATTGTGGATCCAATGAAAAGTGCTGCAGTACAACTAAACACTTCGTAGTCCAGTGAACCAAGATGCTGTACTAAATTACTTAACTGGAAGAACCAAGGATTTTCTCTGATCTTGAGCATGCCATGAAAACGCAGTGTTTTTTTAGAACTCTGCCCTCTAAATTTCCCTAGCTGTTTAGGATGAGAACACTCCCTGTGCCTGTGAGCCAAGGTTAAATGAGCACAGCTGGATTCTGGATTGGAAACGCGCATTTGGTAGGTTACACAGACAAATCGTTCACACACAGAACAGCCTTGTTGTACTGAAAACTTGGAAAGTACTTTGAGCACACTACAGCACAGACACGTTAAGCCAATGTATAAAACAGAAATACCTGAGCACCTGTTAAAATGTCTTGGTGTTAAAGGCAGTGTAATGCATTATATATGTAAAGTTTTTAATATTTTAAACTTTTTGACTTTGACATTTATACAATGGTGTTACTTCTTATAAAGCACTGAGAATGAGCCCAGTTCTGACTTGGATGTGGAGATTTTTGCTACCTCCTTAAATTTGGGTGCACATTTTTGGTTGGTGGGTTGTTGTTTTTTCCCCTCACTGGCCATGGTCCTTCCATCCTCACATTTAGTTTTTCTCCCTAGCTGTGACTTGTTGCCTGGAGACAACATTATTGGTCCTAGCCCTTTGGTGTGTTTGATGTTCAAACCTAAGCATAAGCAGAATCCCATTTGGCTAGAGTCTAGATAGGAATTCCAAAACTGAAGTCTTGTGGCTAAAAATGCTGGGTTTTCTAATGTGCATCCAGGGTATATGAAGGTTGGCTGTTCTGGAGGGTTGTGAATGAATGGAGGTTCTTTCCATGGTGCGAATGGTATCTGGCCCTGGGGCTGGCATGGTGTGGGGTGACAGACTTGATTACCACCTCTAGATTCTTCCTTTCTTCCTGGTGCCTGAGGAATCAAACGCTGAAGATGTCCTGGCCTTGCCTGTGAACCAAAGCCTTTAAATGCCTGCTCCATTGGCGTCTTCTGTAGTCCTGTAGGCAGCTAGCAGATCTCTGATTTAACAGAGAAGTGAAGTCAGCTTCAGTTTCTTTGGGAACGGTTTTGTTTACCTCTGAACCAAATACTAGTGTGAGGTTGGCAAATGGGTATTGAAGCCCATCGTCTGCCCTCAAATGCCAGGAGCAAATGTTTAGAGGTTAAGGATTTCAATCCATGAATAGTTAATGGTCTACTTTAGCAGCAAGCCTGCAGAGTAAAAGGTCTTCCATCTCCTGATCCTGCTTCATGGTACACTAATCAGCTCTTCAATGGCTGCAAGTGTCCTGAAGTTGACAATTTGTCATAACAAGCTCTAATCATGGACTTTCTAGGAAATTGTGAAGAATGAATAGATGGCTATAGCACTATTCAGCTTCATCTTATGTGAATGCCATTTAGAATTTGGGATGATGCTTTCTGGTCTTCTAGATGGAACACTGAAAAGTAATCCTAACTTTGTGGGTAATCTGTTCTGGTGGACACCATGCAGGGATTGGAATTTTTCTTCAGTATGTTAGGCCACAATAAGGATTTTTGGAAGGATGGAGGGGAGCAATGACAATTCAGAAGGAAGTAGTATAAATTTCAGGGGCTGGGGAAAGGGTGCTCCTGTTTATTACTTTTATTAGCTCCATTCATCTAGCATATCTGTAGCATGATTAGACCTTTAATGACAACTATTTTAGATACTATAAGAGATGTTGCCTATTAGGTAACATAAAGGTAGGGTGTGTAGCTACCTGTTCTACCTAAGTGACTCAAGGTTTAAGATTAAATTGAAATTGGTTTAATTAAATAAAAAGGAAACATCATAACATTTGTATTACTTCATTCTTGCTCTGTGAAAGAACCAAACAAACAAGAATTGTTTGTAAGGTGGTTGGTAAAGTATATAAAATGCAGTGTAATTCATGTAGTAAATACAAAATTCTTGTCTTCCAGGTACAGTCACCATAGGTGTTACATGTAAAACTTTTTTAATTTATTAAGGAGTTGCCAATGTCCTGTTAAATCATCCACATTCTCTCACAAGGATTTCTTTTCAGCCATTGTATACTTAGTTTTATATTAGTTTTCATTGTAATGAAATATGGCCCCCAAAACTTAATAGGGACTTTGCTGATGACCAGAAGAAGCCAGGACTACACACTTTTTTTTTTTTTTAAAGAGTTACAAAACAAAAACAAAATTACACACATAATTAGTCATAGTTCTTCTCAAACAAAGAGAGTAACTTGTCTGTTGTTTCCTTAAGTCATCTTTTCAACAGTAATTATTAGCAAGTTTCAATCAAAAATAATTAGTGCAGCATAAATTGTTTTGAAACTTGTAGAACATGACTGCAAGAGGCCGGGTCTTACTTGTTGCAGAAGCTTGAAGCCAAAAGCACTCCTAATATCCTGTTCTTTAGTACATACAAGTCATTGGACTTGGAAGTGTAACTTGCAGTCCCTGCAGAGGGACAGGAGTGTGGAGAGTCTGTCCTGCAGGCTGGCAAACCGCTGGAATCACCTGGGGCAACTGGATGGCGTTTGGGGTGTGGTGGTAAATGCAGCTGCTGTTGTGGATTGAATTTTTCTAATGAATAGATGCAATTGAGCATATGATCAGTGACATTCCAGCAACCTGAATGGGCTGTACTGTACTTACTGTACTTCCTTAGAGCATAAACAGCCACTGACATTGTAATTTAGAGTGGGCTGCAGAAGTTCTAGATGAACTGTGGAGTGTTACACGCTTGTCACTTTTTTTCCCCCCTCGAGCAAACTTCTTTTCTTTGGTCAATGATGCCTTTTCTGAGTGAAGATTTCTAGATATGGTTTGTTTGGGCAGCTATTTTTAAGAAAAAAATGTGGTTTAGGATTTTTTACAGGCTATATACCTACAGTAAAATGCATCATGTACTATACACTGAATAACTATGTGACTATGTGAAGCAGGGAAGTTCTTATGCTTCATTTTTTCCAGAGGCTTTTATAAATATCTCCCTAATAAAATATGCACACCCCACCTGTGCCAATATCAGAACATTCCGAAGGGGAAGATCTGTCCTTTGGACACTAATTATAGTGTCTTTCAAGAAACTGAAATGGTGCTTGTGGATACTGTAGTGTGTGTAAGAATAACAAGCTGGCCATCTTGTTATCTGTTATACTGAATTAATGGAATTCACTTTGTAGAAGTGGGGTGGTTTGGGCGTTTTGCTTCATTTTTGTTTTTTTCATTCCTCCCTCTTGCATTCCAGGATTCTTTCAATTTTTTCATCATGTATTACATCGTTTTTATTTAAACCATTTGGCAAAGATTTTACTCTGTTTTGGGAACTATCAGTTGATTTTGGGAAACTTTGAGAATGGGGAATACAGTATCTATCTTGATTTGAACAAATATTTGTGCTTACTTTAAGTGAGGGAAATTCTACTACGCCAAGCAGAGCTTGGGCACAAAGTCCTTTTTATGTTTTGGAATTAGTATTTTGTTTTGTTTTCTATCTAGAGTTTTGAGTTGTGCTTGTTCACGGTATGACCCTATCGTTGAAGCAATGAGAGGAAGCAGATACAATGCAAAGTTTTGTTTTGGTAACCAACAATCCATGGCTGGAGTTTTGGTTGTAGGAAAATACTTGTTGTGATGTATTTGTTAAGAGGACAAGTATAAAAAGGCAGCTTGCCTTCAAGGTGAAGGGCAACAAATTTTGTAACAGCCTTGAGCAAATGGGGGAAATAATTTCATAACGTTGGCCCATCCCATAACAAAATTTTGTCTTTGGGGTAAACTTTACCTGTGTTAAGAGTTCTGCCTGCCCATCTATGTACCAAAACCTCAGTGATTAACATTTTGGTCATCATCTGTGTGGTTTGGGTCCAGGTAGTCTTGTTAATTAAAAATGGCTGAAGAATGAGCTGTTGCAAGATTGCTTAGCTTATTCTGTGGGATACATGTTCAAGGTGGCAGGAGTCATTACAAGCTATGTTGCAGGCCAGGAGGAACTAAGTATTCTTCGGTTACAAGGAGAAAGAAGGTGCTTCCAAATGAGGGCACTCACTACTGAATGCAGGAGAAGGATTTTATTTTAGCAACTGAAGTAGATTTGATAATTCAGGCCAACAGTCTCTTGTGTGTTCGTTTGCCTCCCTCATTTGAAGGTAAGTTGTTCACTCTCTCTTCTTTTTGCTAGCAGTGTTGAGAGCTTGTTTCATAACCTTTTCCTATACTTTTTTCCTCTAACCTCCCTATTTGGTTTCAACCTTTTTTTCATTTCTGAGAAGTTTCCAGTATCATTGCGTGTTCTTCCATCAAGGCATGTAAGGCAATGTGTTTTTCCCCCAACACACCTGACGTTAGACCCGTAAGTCATTTCGTTTTTTAGCTGCTTCAGAAAGAGAGTGAATCATAGTTTTCCAGGGCCTGAAAGCAAGAAGCGAGGACTTCCCCCGAGTCGATACCTGCCAACAATTCTCTCTTCTATCCTATTTCTCTTCTTTCCAGTCTTCCTATGGTGCCATCACTTCTTGATGATGCTGTGTGTCATGATGCAGGTCCTGCAGTATATTTGGGAAGATGGTCTTCAATTTGTTCTCTGTGGGTGGGGCTTAGAGTATGCTCTTGTCCTGCAGAAGAAAGAAAAATTTTGTATTTTCCCTTGTATTTTTCACAGTGGTAGAAATAGTCCTTGGCAGTAGCAGGTGATTGCATTTGCTCCTTCATGTGACAAGATGTGTCTTCTTGGCAGCTGGGCAGTAATATGGCACTGAACAAGACTGCAGTGTGTTTTGCATTCTGCCCTTTATTCTTGTTAGTCTCCTTTCTTCTTTGTAAAACTATAGAATAAATTGCATCTTGGTAGTAGAATTATGTTTGAAATGACATAAGAGGATTCCTCCATAGAAGAGGAATCAGGTCCTACACTTCAATTGCAGATAAATGTGAATCTTGAGTTATGTTAAACTAATGCTTCCCTGTTCTTTATGTCAGATAATCACTCTAGAAGCTTGGGAGTTAACATATAAAACTCTAAAATTATATATTGCTGGAACAGGGTGCAGGATTAACTTGCATTGGATACCTAAATTGTATTTATTAAAATTGAGTTGCCAGGAGAAGGTTGAACTATAGATTATGGGTTTTTTAATGAAAAAGGAAATGGCTTCATCACAGTCACTGAAAATTCTGTATAAGCATTAACTTCAGTTTCTGAATAAAAAAGCCCTTGTGACCAAAAGTGAAGATTGCCATTATTATAACAGGAAGTTGATATCACAATAGTAGTAGGGTGTAACTGTTCCTTTCGCATTCTTTTGTTGTTCTCAGCCTAAATCTCTGCTGTTCTTTTCAGCTTGTATTTGAGAGGAACCAATGTGATTTTATGCTGAGACTGAAAAATAGCATTTCTGCATGAAGGGGGAGGGTTTGGGGTAGTTTTTTGGTTGTGTTTTCTTGGGTTTTCTTCTTTCTCAAGTGGAATGTCGCTTTTAAGCTTAGATTTCAGTAGAAGAACTGGATGCAAGGCTTTTGCTTGCTACAGTCTTTAGAGATAACCCAAGATGTGCATTTAGAACTTGTTAAATTTGACCTGGAAATGCTTTTCTGATAGTTGCTAAACTAAATAAAAGCTTGTTTTAAATCTGCTAATTGAATATTAGTAGAATGCAAATAAAAGTCCATGACTAATTCTCATGTCATATACACATACGTGCCAAATCTGTGTGTTTTTTTAATCCTTTTTTTTTTTCCCCTAAAGCATGGCAGACTATAAATAGAGTAAGTTACAATGGTTTTTGTTCTTCCTCACTTTTTTTTCTTGCTGTACACACAGGAAAAAAATATTTTACAGACATTTTGAAATTAGTCAATCATCAGAACTGAAACTAAGTTCACAGGAATTAAAAAGAATGGGTAATTTCACCTGTAGCCTGTGTAGAAATACTGATACTGTCACCATGTACGTGAGTTTATAGTAATTTAAATTACAAGAGTGTAGCGTGGCATTGAATTGCATAATATAAACTGATAAACTGAAAGGAAGCAAACTGCTTTTTCTTCCATGTTTTTTGTATAACACCATTGCCATATAATGTTACGTTTGCCCAAAGGCAGAATGAAGTTACCGTGACTGCATTTTCTGAAAGCATGGCAGTATTATAACTGTGTGTCTGTTTTCTGGAAGTACACAAGATGCTGGCTGAATTCTTACCAGACCACTGTTAGAAGGAGAAACAGTGACCAGCATAGTCGTGCCCAGGAGATAGGGACTAAAGATCACACTGCTGTTGCTCCAAAGGTGAATGCTCATGTGCTACAACACACAACACAAGTGCTTTTTGGTTGTGAGATCATGTCACTGTTGAGCAGATCACAGCTTTTTGGTGCTCCATTGAGCACAGTGTTCAAATCCTACTCAGCAGCTGCTTGTGGTGGTGGTGACTCCTATAGAATGTTCATGTCCCAAGTGTGTTGTCTGTGTTATCCCTCCAACCTGCCATAAACCAGGCTCCAGTACATAGAGTATTCTGTAGGTGTTGGCTGTCTCTTTGACTTGCAAATGCATATATGCATATGACTATCTAAACTAGTCAAGGAGAGACATGGAAGAGACCATCAAGCTGAGTTTTCTTGGTGGTGGCAGCTGGTTTTTTTTAAATTTAGTGGCACTGTTCATTAATTCCCCACCATTGCCTTTTGGTTTTGTTGGTTTGGTTTTTGGAGTTGTTTGTTTGTTTTTTTTAATTTACCTTAATGGACATCTGAGCAGGCCCAGAATTTCCTCTGTTTGACTTAGGAAAGAATTCTGGCTAGATTGCAAGCTGTCTCACTATGGATATAGCTCCTCTAGAGTGGATACTTTATAATCAAGTGCTGCTGGAACAAATGCAGTTTGCACTAGTAAAGTCAAGGAGGGACAGACACTATCTGTTTCACAGAATCACAGAATCTTAGTGGTTGGAAGGGACCTTTGAGATCGAGTCCAACCACATTAAAAAAAAAAACCACCTTAAAAAAAAAACCAACACCACCCCAAAAAACCCCAACAAACCCATAAAACCCCCCCCACACACACAAAAAAGCACCCACCACACCCATACCCCACCACAGACCAATAATCTTGGGCTTACAAGTTACAGATGTTTGTGTTAATTTGTGCCTTATCCTTGTATGTCATGTGTACAGCATGTCAACATGTACAATACATTCAACTTTTTTCACTCTTTCTGGTTATGTTCATAGCCTAATTGTGAGTGTACCTTACATCTGGTACTTTTATGATGTTTAGAGCAGAAAATGCTAGTCCTTATTTCTAGGTTTTCGTCATTCCCTGTCTCTTGGGAATAAAATAAAATAAAATTTTTTAATGCCTCTGATCCCCAAAATACAGGCTGGAGTTGCTGTGGCATTGTGTTCTTTGATGTTATCCTTCCATAGCAGCTGTAAGCTCACATTATTCATACTTGAGAGGTATCCTAATTTCCCATCTTCAGAAGATGCTTAAATAAAAGCGTGGTGAAAGTCAATTGGTCAAACTCTTGTTTGGCCTGCTCTACACATCTGCTGTTGGTCACCCAAAATACTGTTGCTGCTGGAATATTTCTGGCTTTGTTATGTGGAAGCTGATAATGTCTTTTCTGATACCACAAGGCTTCTGCTGAGGTGGTTCTGTCAGCTCTGATCGTGGTGGGGCCACCCAGCTACAGTGGTGGTTTGCAGCACAGCAAAACTGGTTTTGTTCTAGGGATCTTGTTCTGCCATCTGGACTGTTGCTGACACCCAAAAGTTGCATGTACGCATATGTGTATTGTGATGACTGCAGTGTTTGCATGATACCAACTGTTTGTGAAGAATTTAATCCATAGGGGCTGGTCCTGCACTGAAGATTTCTTTTTCAGTCTAAATAAACAAGGTTCTAATGTTTGAGGCTGTGTTCTGCTTCCCTGCAGTGTAAGAGATTTCTCCTGATGAGAAACTTGTGCTCTTCATTTTAACTGAATCCAAGCAATTAAAAATATTTCCCCAGGGAAGCAGAGGATGAAGAGAACAGGAGAGGATATGAAAATACTTTTTAAAAAAAAATATTTCTAGGTCAGTTAATTTTCAAAATGCTGAAGCCAAAGAACGCTGTGTACCCGTAACTTCATGAATCAGGTAATGGCTGTGGTAGGGCCAGCCTATGAAAATAACTATGTTCTGTGCTGCTTAGTCTTTAATTGTTATCAGTGTATGTGAAACTGTTACTGCCACACGTATTGTTTTCTATGTATTTAGAATAATATAAAGGCAGTGTAAGTATGTTGAAATTTAGATGTAAATTGCTTAATTGGCCAGGCATTTTTTGGCTGTTCTTCATATCCTTCATCCTCTAATGCTTAGTTTGTAAATTATTTGTTTCATCTGAAGCACACAAAGATGCAGTGTATTGCTCCTCGTGCATAAAATGCTAGAAAGAAGACTGCTGATACTAGGTGATAATATAGTTAAGTTTTTGCCTTTCAAAGAGATAGACTTCAGTAGGACAACTGGCAGTGTAGTTACTCCTGAGTAAGTCTTTATATGGTTAGATTTGGATTTTATCCACCATTTATGAATCCATTGGATGTGGGTTATTTTAAAATAGAAGAAAATGTCAGCACAGACTCGGATCATTGTTGCTGCTTGCAGCTTCCTTCTCTCCCTGTTCATTTTGTTCTTCCACTGTATCAACTCTTAAATATCCTCAAGGCTGTTTGAGTACTTTCCTTTACCTGTTGTGCTCTTGCATTGTGTTTTCTGCTCCATTGGTTTGAATGACTAATATTCAACACCTCCTACATGCTTTTCTCTATGTTCCTCTGAATACTCCAGATGAATTAATTTTTTTTTAATAATTGCAAACTATTAAGAGAGAACTCTTATAGACTTCAGTCTTATTTTTTAGATTTGATGTGACATCCTAAAGAATTATAGATGCAACTGTAATGAGACTTTGACAGCACACCCTATGTATTTTCATTTCTGCATCTTTTCTTCCATTCCATGTCAGGACTCCATAGTCTGTGTATAAATTAGCCACCTCTCCTGTTCATGCTTTTCTTCCAGCTTTGCCACAGTCAATTGCATTCATGGCACCTTCCTGCCAAATGTCAGCCTGATAAAGATGCATAAAATCTAATTTAATCAATGTAACTGGAACTTCGGAAATATTAATATATGCAGGGTATCCTGGTTTGAAAAAAAAGATGTGGCTGTCCCAATTAAAAATACTAAAAAATTGTGTCCATATGACAGAAATATTTCAATCAAGACAAATCTATTCCATATTGGGCTGTTTTTTTCCTAGCTCCAAACAAGTGCTGAATAATTTTCTCCAGAGATTCCACTTTGCTGGAACATGTTTTTTCTGATTGTCCAGTGCAGTTTCTTGATTGTGCTTTTAGATGATCCCCCGATGACCTGTGTAATGTGTGCTGCCCAGCCATGGTAGCCACCAGCTGGCTTTGTGCTGGAGCAGGCTGAGATTCCAGCAGTTGCTACTCTGGAAGTTTACTTCCGTCTCCTTCCTGTGATTATTTCTTGCACATTGTCCATCTCTCCCATTCTGAAAATCTTTGTATTATGAACTTCTCACTAAGTTCAGTGAGTGCTTTCTTGAAGGTGTTTTATGAAGAACCTGTGAAACGTGCCTAGGAATTAGAATAGAGCCTAGGAATTTACAAGTGGGCAAAAGTCATCAGTCTCTGCCAGGGCACGTGGTGAGCCATCTCCCTGTACTACAAAAGCAGGACCTCACTGGGAAGTGCTAGCAAATTCAAAGTCAAGCCACAAGAATTTTCATTTGCGTTGGTGTGCCTCCCCCCACCCCCTATCTCTCTGTTTACTGAGAAGTGAACCTTCAGGGGTTTTAGCCACATGAAAGTAACCTAGAAAAAGTATTTTTCAGTACTACTTTGGTGCTGTAAAACCTTCTGTAACGAATCAGTTCCACTTCTCCAGGAACTTCCCTGTGGTTCGTAAGTCTTAGAAACTGCTGGAGGTTGAAACTTGCTGTTGCAGGCCCTGCTCTGCACATACGAGGAACTGGGTGCTCAGATTTACTGCCAAGAAGAATCTTTTGCCTCCTGAGCCTGGAACACCTTTGCTTAGGAGGCAAGGGAGAGTCTGAGCTGTAGCACAGTCTGTGGTGGAGCTCCTGTGTGAGAGGCTGAGCTGCCTTTTCCCAGATTCCTGGGAAGGTCAGAACGTCCTGCTGTGTGTTCAGCATCTCCAGGAATGCTATTTTGGGCAAATAGCAGTGCTACGTGTTTAATAGGATTCCTTGTTTTTTTGCAAAGAGCCATTTTCTTCCCCTTAACTCATGGAGGAGGGTTTGTGCTCCCAAGTTCATAGCTGTCTAGTGGAGTTTGAACTTAGTCATAACCCTGCCCTACATGGACCAAACAACAGCAGCCGTAGCATTAGCAGAGCATCTAGAGGAGGCCAGTTATCTCACTGTCAGCTATGCACAAAACTTCTTTCTCTTCCTCTCTCCCATTACCTTGCAATAGGACCATTGCCCAGCATTAGACAAAACCCCGAGTGAAACTTGCAGAGCACCATCAACCCTCCTTGCACAGAAAGTTTTGAGTCTATGAATTTGTGGGAAAACCCTACCACTAGACCACAGATTTGGTTGGGTTTGCCACTTTCACATGGTAATTTTGTGGCTTCTCAGTCTGGGAATTGGGGATATTACTGCTGATTACTCTGACAGGAAAGTGATAACTGACAATCAAAACTGAGGGCAGAGGGAAAGCATAACCAGGATGAAGTCCCTGCTAAAAATGCAGGAACTGGATGTGTGAGCAGAGGAGGATGATGTTTGGGATTTACTTGGGGAGAAGGGCAATCAGATAGCAGAACTGGTCATGCTGAGTTCAGCCATTAGTAGCAAACTGGTTGTTTTAACTGGAGGAACATTGTGCTAATGAAGTATCTGCCTTGAAAATTGGATGTTGTTTTTGAAGATTCCTCATCACGCACACCGAAGTGCTGGTTTGGTCTCTCAGCCCCCAAGCCTTCTGCAGGACTGATGCCAGCTTGTGTTCAATGAGGGCTCATGCTCGGGTGTAAGGAAAGTCCTTTTCTTCAGCTCTGCAGTGGGGAAGAAACAGCAGCCTGAGCCAGAGCAGCCCCCTGTACACCAGGGAAAGCAGTGTGGGGTTCCCAGCAGTGTCCCCCAACAGTGAGTGCTTGCTGACTGCTCCAGCTGGCAGGCACTGCAGAGGAGGAGAGGCATCTTCCCCACCTTCCCAGCCTGTTGAATTTAAAAGCTCCAGGTTGCTTTGCTTTGCTCCTCCCCAGTTCTCTCTTTTCCAGTGTTTTTTGTGTGCTTTCTGTATAAAGTCATGCTTAACCCCTCATCCTGCCCACATGGTCTGTTCACAAGACTTAATTGCTTTTTGTACTTGTAGGTAACACCCTCCTGTATTCTAAATGCCTGGCTTCTATGCTTGTTGCAATGGCTGTTCTTGCTTTTGGGAAAATAAAGGATTTGCTTTTCATGTAAAAATAGCCTTATTATTTCCATACGCGAGTAGCAATCGGGCCAGGCATGTTTCCAGGTCAGCCTGGAGATGGGGTTGGATAGTGAAACCCACTGTTCCAAAAATGGTCTGGAACCAGCAATAGTTCTTGATGTGCTAAGCAAAGCTGACTGGCTTGGAGAGAAGTGGGATCCCTTTTTTGGGTGCACGTGCAACATGCTGGTATTGTTCTGCTGTGAAGGGGAGCCAAGCATTGATATAATGAGCACTTTACCCTGTTAAGTAATTACATTAGTTTTGCAGTTTTATCATAATCATGTTCTTTTGGTCATTGGAGGCATGGGTTTTGAATAAAACATTACAAAGGAAAGTTTCTTAGGGCATAGTCTGTAACTACAAATGCTTAAGAGTTATCTGAGTAGAGGGATGTTTGGAGGAGCAGTCAGTATTATTCCATGAGATTGTGCTCTGTTGGGTATTGAGTAAATAAACAGTAAATGTGCAAATCTTGGGTAATGTTGCCCTATGCTTGTTTAGATAGTCCAGCTGTACTTTGGATTTTGTTCTCCATGGTAGCTGTCTTGTGAGTAGTCTGGCTCATTGCCATGTATTTCTAGATTTATATGAACATGATGTGGATCTTTTTCATCTTCGTATTTTGCTAGTTCATATTTTTACTTCCTTTGGGCATATTTTAGAGGTTTCTTTGAGGCTTAAAGACCTAGTCAGCTTGAATTTTCCCTTTATCTTCACAAAAGTCACTACTTCTTACAGAACTGAGAAAAAAGCACAGAAGGGGAATTACAGGCAGCATTAAAAATGTGCCTTCAGAGCAGAAGAGCAGATTTAACATGAATTAAAAACTCAGCTCTGTTTCAAAGTTGCAAAAGTCTTTTATTCACCAGAGAACTGTTAAAGCTAGTCATTTTTGGCATAGTGTCGGTCAGGGAAGCGTGACAAAGTGCAGTGGAATGCACTAAGCTGCGATCCAGCTTGTAGTGGTATATGACTTTAGTGTATGGAGCGTTGCAGGAAGTGCTGGGGTGGATGGGAAGACCCTTTCATTTCGTCAGCTACTGAGTAACAGTGTTCTCCTTCCTCAGACCCCACCTGCAACAACAGAGGGTCCCTTGGATGCTGGGGTCAGAAGTCAAAACGTGAAGAGCCTACACAGTCTGAGTTTCTGGTAGAACTTGGCCCTGTTCTCTGAGCACTGCTGTGCAGAATGTGGTGTGATTAGAAAGTTGGGAAGAATAGTGTGTTTGGGATTGCAGGTCAACTGTGCATATCTTGACTGGGACTGTATCCCCAGCTTCAATGTGCTGGAAGATGAAGACTCTCAGGCTGAAATTCTGTCCTCATTGAAATCAGCAGTAAAATTCCTATTGACTTCATCAGCCCAGAGCTTACTGTTTATTTTGAGCAGTAGAAGAGTCTTCCTGTTCTGCCAGTACATGCATATGCTAAGTCCATTTACTTACAGTTGGGTTTTGGCACAGATTTTGGCCTTAAGTGGAAATCTGTTCGAATCCATTTAATATCGGTAGCTTGGATTTCAGATTACATGGATGGTTAAACCCAGCTATATGTGATAATTAATAGCCCATTAAGATATTCCTGTGTTTTGAAGTGTACTTGGTATTTTCCTTCTTTCGTCTTTAAATTGCGATGTTGGTGTCCATAGAGTTTTCCAAGTGTTTGTAATGGCATTATAAGAAAACATGGTGGTACCTTTCCTGACAGAACCAGATCTTTGGTCTATGACCTGCACGTTAGAAATTGGGGAAAGCTTGTTGTGGTATGGATTGTGTTACTAGAGTAAATTGCTAACAAGAGTTTTACTGTTCACCTTGGGTTTAACATTTGTATTGCTCCGTTACAGCCCCTGTTACATTGGCATTGTGGTAAAGCTGTGTGGTGCAACATCCCTGCAAAATAATGAGGTCTCTGCCCAGAAGACGTCACAACCTGAATTGATGTTCCTAGGCCAAGGATGTAGGAAGGTTGCAGCACAGAGAAAATGAAAGAATAGTGAAACTTAGTATTGTTATTGTTCACATAATTATCTCTGTCATTCTCGCTGTCTGCTTACTTAATGTTCTTCAAGAGGAGAGTTTGAGGTTGTATTGAAAATGTGGGTAAATGTTCAGAGCAGGAGTAAATGAGTCAGCTGGTGGGATGTCCCACCCCATATACTTCAGGTTAGAAAGAATGCAGAATTTTCTTGGCAGACGGATCGCTTAGATGGGGCATTGCAAGAGTCATCGAAAGTTCATTTGTTATTTAAGATATAGATCCTATTTAAGATATAACCTGTCAGATTATTACAGGTTAAGGTACTTCTACTCTAGATTCTTAGCTGTACTTTTTTGCAGAGACAAGCTGAAAGTTGAAAAATTACTACTAAAATGGATATACCAGAATCATTATAGTGATTCAAATAATGGTCTGCATGTGGAACTGCTGTATTACCCTTTTCTTTGCATGGCAGTACTCCAGATAGTTCCAACACCTCAGATACTAAATGTTGTGGAACAGAAATACTACAAATTTCAGTTGTGGAAAAAAATTGCCTAATTCAAGTTTTCATGCATAATTATATATGTGTATATAGATACACATACTTCTAAGCTTTCTTATCACTGCTCTCTGTGGTTACTCTCTAAAGGTGATGGCAGATATTGGAAAGCTTCATTAAAAATAATTAATAATAATGTCAGCAATTTTAAGAGCTAATGTATGCCTTGGAGAAAAGGAATAGACAGTTGCAGTGCTTGTTACAGAAAGTGAATGTTGACCTTGGAAGCGGAGTGTCTTCTTGAATGCTGCTGTTCAAGAATCATTGCATCTGTAATTATGCATCTCACAGCATTATCCAAGGCAGTGTGCACAGACGGGAGCCCAAGTAAGATGCACACACAGTAGAGGTGAGGAAAGAACGTTTCTCTAGAGCTGTAGAAATTACTCCAAGACGACCTTTGATCATCAAAATACAGGGGCCATCTCCATGTATCATTACCATGGAGGCTTAGCTTTCTTTTGCGCTTGGCAAATGGCAAAGATTACTCAAAGATTAGTAACACAGATCTTCTCATGAACCTGCGGGGCATTGTGATGCAATGACATCTGTTTAACAGGACTTGGCAACGCACACACAGGTTAGAAACCAGTAGGAGTACTGTCTCCACCCTAGTCTCGTAGGGAAAATTTAGGAACTTGTAACTTGATTGCCTAACCAGACATATATCCTCACCTTTGGCAGCTTTGTCGAACAGGTGCACGTAAGTGATATTTTTTTACTTCATCTAGGAACAGAGACATTCACCAGTGCACTACTGCACGTTGCCGAGTCTTAGGCTCTGGGACTCTCTATTATGAAGCCTCCCTTCCATGCCATGTAGCATTGTGCTGCTTACTCCTGGTGTTATCCTGTCAAACCACGGGCCAGCTTTCATTCTGCATCTGAAATATTCAAGAAGAATTTTGCCCAGCGTGATTTTGCTGCAGACCTCACTTTTAAGAATGCATTTTTTTCGAAGAAGAAAAGTAACTACTTGTTTCTTACTGGTTTCTTAATATTTTGCACCCTTAAGATGTCAGAAGAAACACTGCTGTCTTTGAATAGTATTCATGCAACTGAGCATGTGCTGTAATAATAATAATAATAATAATAATAATAATACAGCCTGAAAAAGAATTGCCAGTTGTTCTTCTGTCAAGTGACATGGGTTGAGAACACTGGAAAAAAAGTCTCCTAAAAGTCTGAGTATAGGCGTGAAGGAGGGAGGTGAGGAACGTTTGATCCAGTGCCAGGATTACTGGGAACAAATGTAAGTGTAAGCAAATGTGTCAATGCTGAGTGACTTGATTCAAGGGAACAGTTTCTTTATCTGCTTGAACTTTCTCAAACTTCTTCCTCAGAATTCAGTTGTGGAGGAAGGATGCGTGGAATCATGTCCTGCTCTGCTTTCCTCCCTCTCCTTTGTTGCAGTCTAATCAAGTTCAAACTTCTTTAGAGTTCAAAATACAATATTTTCCTAAGAAATATAGTTGCTATGGAATAGGTCCAATGTCTTCTGGAGTCAGTGTTACAGGGTTTTTATTGGCTTGATACAGTGAGATTATTTTTTTCTTCCTCCTGTGGTTTAAAATTACTTGTCTAACATGTTGATTTATAGCCTGTCATGTAAGACTGTTTCCCTGTGGCTATATCTTTTTAAGATGATCAAATGTATTTCTGAAGAATGTCCTGTTGTTGCCTTGAAATATTAGGTGATAACTGCACCAGTAAGAGAGGGATTAGCTTGTTAAATTTAATATGACACCAACACACAAAATACTGCAATTATATCTTTCTTAAGGCACCATAGAGGAGAAAAAAAAAAAAAAAGAAAGACCTTGTGGTCTGAGATATCACAAGCATATTCCCTTCACCTGGGAAGTTTATAAGTTGGTGTGAAGGAAGAAGAGGGGCTCCTGGGCTGGAGCTCCAGGAGAGCAGCTTTTGGTGGTGCTGCCAGAGCTGCTGTCTTCCCCCTGGTTCCTCCCCATTTCATTCCCGCAAGCTGTGCCACCACAGTGTTTGCGGAGCTGAGGGGTGACTGATGAGGGAACTGATCCAGGTTAAAAATAACACGTTAGGGATGGTGGGAGGGACACTAGCACAATTGAGGGTACGGCAGGGGGACACAGAAAGGAGCAGAGAAGTTGAGAGCGGTGGCAGCTGCCTTGGCTGTCAACCACCATCAGAGGAAATGCCGAGAGAAAGCTCAGCCTGCACTCACGTGCTCTTCTCCTTCCAGCTGTGCTCCAGAGAGGGCCATCTGCTCAGTGCTGTCTCTTCTTACTCCTCCTGTTACCCAGGTCTTACTGCCCCAGCTGAGCTGCTGCCAGAGTTAACCCGAGCTCACTTGGCTCAAAATGAGCTGAATTATCTTCAACAGCTAAGTCACAGGCCTGGGCTAACCCAGGTGCCTCTGGCAGCGACCGGACTGCAGTGTGATCAGGCAGGAGGGAAGCAGGGGATACCTTGGGCAGAGGCAGCAGTGACAGGCAGCCAGGGACAAAGTGGAGGTAGTTTTCAGGTGACACACAGCTGGAAGATAATATATGAATGCTAAGTTAGGAATGCTGAAAGTAGTGATATGATTGGGTTTTGTATTGCTGCAGCTGATTTCACGGGTGGCTAATGGCAGGTTTGTGAGGAGGTACTGATGTTAAGAAGATGGCATTGAGGAGGATTTTGCAAGAGGATTTATTTTCTTACAACAAGCTAAAACACATATCAGAGGCTTTGCACATAAATTGAGCAGAGCAAGAAAGATGCTTCTTCAGTACTGTGTCTCTCAACTATTAAAGTGTGCCACTTGGCCAGTAGCCAACAGGAATAACGTCAAGGTGAACTGAGTAAAGATATTGCGAAGGAAATGCCAGATTGAAAAAAAAAAAAAGGGAAAAAAGAACAATTTAAGAAAGATTGTGGAAACCTAAAAAGAAATTGTTTTATATTTTCAAAAGATACTTTTGAAAATAATGATGCAGTAAAAGCAAAGCTGGATGACTGTATTCCTTTCAGTTGCTCTGTTCAATATTATCTAATATTTCTCCCCCTGCTTTCCTATGTTGAACTGGGCTTGGGTTCTGCTTACAAGGTTCCTCTGGGACATCAATCAAAGCATGTGTTAACAAATGCCTTTTTATTTATTATTTATTTTTTATAGTTCTCTATTCTCACTGAGTACAGAAAAAGAGCAGTCATGTAAATCATTACATGGAGCAGAAGCAGTCTTTCATTTTCTTCGCACTTCTGGTAGTCTTGGGGACCAGTGGGCATTTCTCCCTCCCCCCAGTAACTCCCAACTGAGGAAGATGCAGCTGCTCTCTTAGGGGAATTGTTTACCTCTCCTTGGAATCTTGTCCCGGTCAGCTATGTGCTAAGAATGTGAATAATTTTGCTGCGGCTGCTTTACATGTAAAAAGCCTGACCTTAAGATATTTTATCCAGCTGGGTTTTTTTCTTTATCTTTTTCTTTTTTGCCTCTAGCACTGGTAGAGTTGAGAGTTTTATCTTGCAACTGCAGAGAGTTACAGTGACTAGCAGTCGTATAAAACATTTAGTACAAAGAGGTATTTTTGTAGTCCTAAAAATCAGTAAGTGTCAGTAAGTAATGTTTAGTTATTCTTACTTTTGGACCTGTAGTTATACATGTGTATTTGATAGAGTTAATGAAACTAAGCACTGTGTGGAGACTTCTGGAAAATGTCTAATGAGATCCCTTGTGCTGCAGAGTTTGAGTATATTGTATTACAATGTTGAGCATATTGACTTTAAAATGTTAAAAGATGAATGCTTTTTTTATATTTTTTTAATGAAAAATCTTTCTTTAAAAAAGAAAGATAGCACTACAATGGATATATAAAATTCAAAAATGTCAACAAGTTTTTAAAAAGTATTATTGTATGTAAAAGTTCTACATCTTCCGAATCTTTGAACAATAAATATGCCATGTTGTCTTGCCCAGCACACTTGCAATCTGCGTGTGTGTATGTATGTGTCTGTACTGAAAAATATTAGCAATTTCAAGATAAAACTCAGATGTTTATTTGGTCACATCAGATGGGCTACTTTAGACTATGAGTCAGAGGGAGATGTAGCCTTCATTTGTCTCACAATGGAGCTGTAATTCTCAGATATACATTTTTTCTTTTTGACTGTGCATCACCGCTTGATGTCAGTTGGGATCCCATTGTGGTGGAAACCCTCAAAGGACAGAACAGTTCAGTGGTAATGCATTCCAACCAGATATCCTGGAGGCTTTATAGTTCTATTAAAGTACTCCCCAAAGAAAAATTAAGGGGAACAAAACTCTTCTAAACTTCTAAAGGCCATACCAGGAATATACTTCAACCTTGTTTGGAAAATTATGTTAGTGTTTGACCTTGAATATGAACAAGTGACTTAATTTTACTGTCTTCACTTGAATTTTTCTTGTCTTGGAGAATAAACAACAATAAAACAACACTTGAAAGTACTAGTGATTTAAAACTGAAAAAAACACCCAACGTACAAGAAAAGGAGGTGAGAGTAGTATCGCTTTTTAAATGTTAAAATCTTATGACATATAAGAAAATTTATAATGCCTTAAGTAGGCAGCACTCCTGCCACGGTAAGAGGCACCGTTAACAGAAATAGATGCAAAATTCAATTTGTAGAGTTGGATACCGAGAAATGCAATAAACAGTACTAAAGCATTGCAGATCTGCAGCACTGTGTGACTTTCTGGGGAACAGCTGACTTTGGCAGCTCAAAAAGCTCTTCCAGTCATTGACACAATTCTTTTCTGTGCTTTGTGTCTTTATTCCTGGACAACAAACCTCATAACACATCTTTCTGAATTTGAATACCCAGTTTCCAAGTCTCTTGTATCCAGTTTGGCTAAGAAATCATATGCAAGCTCTGTAGTAGTAGAAGGAAGAGCAATGGGAAGCACCCATCTTAGTGTCTGTGGCCACTGAAATGTGTCTTGATAGACAAATAGAATTATTGTAAATGTAATGCCAGCTGCATTGCTAACGCGTGAGCAATAAAATTAGTAAACACATCACTTGCTGCTAATGAAGAGAAATAAGCTCATCATGAAACCTTCACTGAACTGCTATTCTATCCAGCTTGATTTACTCGCCCTGATAGAGTAAGAAATTTCTGTCTCAAAAAAAAAGGGGGGGGTGAGGAGGGTGTTGGAATGCAGGCACTAGTAGGAAGGAGTCGTGCTATCATTCTGACAGCTTGGTGAGTGCAAAGCAGGTCTAGAGGAGAACAGGGATGGCCTGATGCTCCTGCAGCAGATGTACCCTGGTTACTGATACAGACCGCAAAACATCCCACCTCAGACAAAGAACATGATTCCAAGAGAATACTTAGAAGAGTTTATATAGTGCTTTTTAAATGGCAGCTGGTCCTTGCACAGCAAGGTGTTGCTGTTGCTGGAGCTACTTTATGTCAAAAGTAGGTTGTTTTTTGCTTTTGTTTTTTAAGATTGCATGCCTTGAGTATAGGGATGCTTACTTGGACCCCAGCAGTAGAGAGTAGCAGATGCTATTTTTTATTTATGACTGAATTTAATGCATGAGGAACCTGGTACACAATTGGAAATGAAGCTATATACTGGAGTGCCTTTCTTAAAACAACAGAAATGTTCTGCATTGTGGTGCACCTTTCCCTCAAGGTTGTATCTATTTCTACCTCAGCTTTGAAAATGCCTTCTGTGCAAGGCTCTTTACCATGTTCTATGTGTGTTGAGAGTTTGTGAGATTTCAGTGGAATCAATAAAATCCTGAAGGCAACTTGCTAAGACTTTTTTTTTCCCTGGGAATTTGTATTGCTTCTTTGTGGGGTGCTGCAGTGCTTATTAATATTCTCAAATTGGCCTTTAACACTTGCATTGGCATTAATGTCAGCACTGTTGGCCAAATATGCATGTTTCATTAGGCTGAAAGAGACAATGGCAAAAGAGGAGTAAGAAGGAATTAGTCTGGCTGAAATCTGCATTCTCTTGGGTGGACAAACTTTCCAATCGCCTTGGTGAAGTGCACAGCACCTCTCCTAATGATTTCAATATATCTCATGAAGAAGTTATAGGACAACGCATCATGTTTTTGTCTTGAAATTGAGTTTCTGGATTCATTATTGCTTTCTGGATATAAATCATACCAATCCAGAGGAAGGTTTCAAACCAAATGGCGACTGAGTATTTGAAGATTCTCACCTCATGTGTGTCTTCCTCCTACATTTAAAGTCTGCAACACCTGATACTAATAGCTTTTGGCACATGCTGCTACTCAGTGCTGCTGCTGAAAGGATTTGCTGCTCTTTGTATCAACTTGATTGCTTTACTATTAGGATAAAGGAAGTAGAAGAAAGGGACATGGGAGGTGTTGCATTCAAGACTTTAGCAACTTTATCAAAATATAAAGGCTTGGTAACAGGCTCTTCACTGGCTTTGACTTCTCTGCTGTGTAGAGAGGATTTGAGGATGGGAGACTCTTGTTCCTTGAGTTGTAGGCGTCTGAGCTCACTCAGGGTTGGGCTTGGTATGAAAAGGGATGGTATGTTTGGTAACACCTCTAGTTATTTTAAAAATGTCAACAGGAACCTGGAAGGGGTTGTTGGTGAACATTATGGGAAGATGATGATGCTTCTTGGTTTGTGACAACTCATTTCTTTTACTTGAGGTTGTTTTCTAGTTGTTCTCTGTTTTCTTCAGAGTTCAAAAGCTGTTGTAGGCTTTTATGTTACCTTCGTAACATTCCAAATATTGTTGATCATACCGTGGCTTGCCTTGGATTGACAGCAGAGTCTTAGAAGCCTCCCTGATTAATGCAAGGCTGAGGCACTGTGTGACAAGTATAGGTCACCACAGTGGCTGCCAGTCACGAGGGACAGGAGTGAACTGGAGCTGAGACTGAACCCACTACAGCCCGTGTCCAGAGGGTGGGAAGTTCCCTATTCCTGTAACCAAAGTGAGGAGATTTCAGGGAAGTGAAAGAGCACCTTCAGAAAGGAGCTGTGTACACACTTGAAGGTATGTGCCTGTGCATTCACATATGCATGAAGTTGCAAAGGTCATCCATGCTGCTCTGTAACTTAAACCTACCAATGCAGTTGTTTATAAAGGCTGATTTAGCCTCAAAATAAGATTTCTGATTTAGCACATAGTAGTGCTCCTGGTTTGAGTTCCTTCTGCTCCAGTGCTGAGGAAAGATTAGGAGAGATTCGTACAACTTTCTATCTGTTGATGCACCCACTATGGGTCATTTGGTTAGACTGAACTCTAAATAGTTTAAATAGCTCTCCAATGAGCAGACTTAAAAGAGTAATGAGGAATAGTTATGGCTGTATATACAGTTGTTTGTTCTGTTTTAAATTAGAAATGCTTTTCAGAATAGGATTCTTCCTGTGTGTTTGTGTAGGGCCCAGTGCAATGCTGAAGGCTTTGGGTGCCTCACAGTAGAAAGGATTTTGTGTGGCAGGGAGATACCTTGAGGAGTGAAGATGTACAAATACACACTTTTCCCTCTCCTTTATTTTACCATTAATGCAAACCTGGCCTGTGAATTTTCATATATGGATAGTTCTGGAGTACTACATGTGTTTAAACTGAGTGCTGTGTGCTCGCTCCTTACACCTCTGTTCTGTTGTGGGATCTGAAGCAGTGTGTATTTTCCAGAATGGGGACTCTTCTGTACTCGGGGAGATATTACTGCTGCCTGTTGCTGTTGGCCAGATTTGATTGCTAAATCGGGAGCCTGTGCTCCTTCAAATCTTGGGCAAAAGAGTGTGTGCCTGCAGAAAGGGGCGTTAGAGCCTCTGAGGTAGGCAGCAGTCACCGCATATCTTGATTGCTGACGGTGTCACTCTTTTCACCAAATACCTAGGAAAAATAGGCTTCTACCACTAGCTAATATTTGGCCATGATGTCCTTTTTCCAAGGCTGTTGGGGACTGGGTCTCTGTTACAGTTGCTCAGGTCTATCCATTAAGCTGCCTCCCTGATGGGGTTCTCTCGTCTCATCTCATGCCTGTGTCCTGCTTCACAGCCTACTTGGGAGAAAGCAGGAAACAAAAAATGGTATTCATGATGGCTTTTGGTTAGTTTCACTCCCTTTCTCTTATTGTTGTTAATGCCACAGCCTCTCTTTCCTTGCCTGTTTGCAATTGTTCTTTCATGACTCTAGAGCATCATGTGGAGTGCAGGTTTGTTGCCTGGGGCAGAACCTCTACCAGCTTCCTGCAGGCCTTCCGCTTCCCAAATTCTTTCCAGAGTGCTTGACATGCTTCCAGACATGCTATAATAAGTTTATATATAACAATATATAATGAAGTTACTTGTGTTGTCTGACTGGTGACACAAATAAGAGCTTTATTTCTTTATGAAAGAAGGTGTCATGTCTTTTTTAATACATGGTTTTCAAAGGACTCACAGGCTTACTTGAAATTAGATTACATTCAACAAAATTGCATACACAAATGTGTACACATGATACAATACCCATGTGCACGTCTGTACATACACACATACTCTCTGGGACATCAACAGGTTGTCTGATTCAATGTTCTGATTGGATTTGAATATTGATATTGCAGTGGAAGTGTTTTTTCTTTAAATAGATTATATATCTTGAATAGTTCATCAGAGCTTCTTCAAGTGTTTACATACACGCTCTTTGCCTTGTTATAAATAATCCCTTCATTTTATGAGCATTTGTTTAGAAATATGTTGAGCAGCCATGCTTGGTTTATTTCCAAATGTCTTAACTTTGGGACCTTAGATTGGCTTATAATCTGAAGTTTGTATCTCTCCTTTTCATGCAAAGAGCCGTATTTGAGCAACTCATGGAACACAAGGACCGTAGCGCAAAATGTCAGGCGTCTGCTGTGAAACACCCATGGCCAAACACAGCGTGTCTTACAAGGGGCTGCGGTAGGGGAATGTGCTGTATGAGTTCAGTTAAAAGAGTTTTTCAAAACCCAAAAAAGAAATTATATGCTGCTATTTAATATAAATGGCATAGTGTTAAAAGTGTCTTGCTGTAACTGGTGCCTTTTGAGACACCTGCTAAGGAACTATGTCATATTTCCAGTTAGTGTTCTCAGTTTTTTTTTTTTCCCTCTTGCACTTTCCAAGTTGGTGAAGGTGTTACAGTAGTTGTTCTTTAGAAGTAGCCTGCTGCTAAGTCTGTATTTTTTTTTCCTCTTGGAAGAACTCTAAATAGCTTTGATTAGTCATTTTAAGGAAAAATATGCTGGGAAAAAACAGTACAGAAGTGTGATGATGGCCCTTTTATTTTGAGTTTTTTGTGATACTTGTGAAAGGATTTGCATTAGTTCTAGGGCTAGTTACTAGTTTACTAGCTAGCTAGTAAAATACAAAAAATAATGTGATAAATTCCAAATGTTGGTTTCATTTGTCTGGTTCATTTAGAATCATAGAATCATTTAGGTTGGAAGAAACCTTTAAGATTGAGTCCAACCTTCAACCTACCACTGCCAAAACCATCACTAAACCACATTCCTCAGCACCACATCTGCCTGTCCTTTAAGTATTTCCAGGGGTGGTGTTCCACCACTGCCCTGGGCAGCCTGTTCCAATTTTTGATAACCCTTTTGTTTTGCTTTTTAATCATCCAGAGCTATTTTAAATCTGAAAAGATACTGGAAATATTTTGAACAGCTGTAATTTTGATGGAGAAGATGCTTCTCAATCTCTAGTTACTTTGTTTTTAATTTTCCTCACTCCTTCCATAGTTACAGGAAGTGTGCCATGTCCCGTGGCTTGGAGGATTAAGGTAATCTTATTTCAGCATCAGTCTGTGGTGGTTGTGATATGAGGGTTTTTATCCTGGGACCCAGGAGAGTTGATACTTCAGCTCTGCAAAATCTTTTTGCCTACTACTTCAAGTTGAGTGTATTGGGCTGGACTTAATTACCTTACTTTAATTTAACAGTAAGCTGTCATACTACCATAAACACATCAATATCAGGACCCCATTGTACTAGATGCTGCACAAACACAGAATGGTAAAGATGCCTGCGTTCTGTAGGTGACTCTAAATCAAGACTACAAGAGTTTGAAAGCAAGCAGAACGTTTGGTGGCATAGCAGCAAATGTCATGTTAGTTTTGTGGGGTTTTTTTTATGATAGGATGTTTACTGGAGCATTATATAATTTCCATAATCCATCCTCTATCTTTTAGGCATGCTCCCTTTGTTAGTTCTTCAAATATCCCTTGGAAATGTTATATAAAAACCATCTGGTTAAAGTTACTCCTTACCTGTAATTCCCCATTCCTAATTTACAGTTCAGTTATTTTTTTCATATGTTGATGCCACTGGACTTAGTGAGTCTTACATTTCATCACCTATCCATATTGGTTTTCTGTCTCCCCCAACTTTATATACTACAGGGTGTCCCTCCTGCATATTTTTTCCATTAATAAGTAAAAAAAGAAAGGAAGTGCTCTGACAATGTAAAATGGAAATGCACAGTCGGTGCAAAGCAGGGCTGGAGCATCTGACCAAATTATGACCTTAAGGGCTAGAGTGCTACCAGAACTGAAGATAACTTCATGAGCACGAAGGGTAGAAATGCTGCAAGCTAGGACTAAAAGCCAGGATTAAAGCCCCAAACTCACCTCTGCTGAAATCAGCAAAGAAAAGGAACAACTTTACTACAAGGATAACTTTGCCACCACTGTTTGCATGTCATCAAGAAGGCGTGTTCATCTCTTACCAAAACCATGTCCCAGTCTGATCTTTCTTGATACAGAGATAGGCTACTACAGCCATAAAGAGAATGAAGAGCCTGTTTTACAAGACAAAAATAATGTGGTTTGTTTAGCTTAGGAGGCCAAGCTGCAAGCATCCCGTAGGATGAAGACTTGCTTTCTGCAGTAGAGCTGCTGAAGTTAAGTCAATTGAAACTAAAGGCAGAGGGAATGTAATTACCCTGTGTAATTTAGGCTGAAAATGAGGGAGGTTTATCACCACTAAAGCACTATAGCTTTGGAGGAGCTTTATAACAGGAGCAGTGGAGGCAGAAAACTCTTAACTCACCATGGGGTGGATCTCCATTAGTTTCTGAACGGGTTACCTGGTTTATGAATGGACTTAAGTGGTTCTGCAGCAAAAAAGTGGGCACTCAGGAGGTTTCTGCTAGTTCTCATTTCCTCCTGCTTTTTTGATACACTAAAACTGAACAGTGCTAATGATTCTCAGGATAGTGTCTTAATTATGTGGCTAGAATTTTTTAATCAGGGTTATGGCTAGGTGTGGAATTTGTGGGCAAAATTAAACCCCTGGTGTTAGCAACCTGAAAGCAGGCAAAACAAAAGTAGAGTACAAAACCGGATGAAGAGTCCAACTAGAGAATAATTGCAGATAGAGAACATTACAAAATAAAGTTCTCTGTTCTGTGGGCCTGCAGCAGTCCTGACAGAGCATATTGTACACATTGTTTCCTGAATTTTTTAGGATTTGCATGTTTAAAGTCATGAATGAAAATTCCTACAATGGTGGGCTATCGCAGAAAGGTTTGTAATCAATTCTGGATCATCTCTTCTGGCATGAGCTTTAGTTTTTTCCCTTCCGCAGGGAACCTGTATCTGTTTCCTGCATCTGTCGCCCATCCTTCTTTGTGAATGGAAAGCAAGTAATTAATTTTTGTTGTTGTTAGCAATTAATTACCCTTGCCAAATCTTAGAGGACCTATTGTCTCCTTCAGACACAATGTTCTTGGGAAAAAGTCTTGCTTATTGTAACCTCTTGTGCAATCTTCACTTGCATGATAAATACATCTTGGCAACTAGGAGCTTTCTGAATGAAAAATGTTGCTGGACAACGCTGTAGTACAGCAAGAACGCAAAGCTCTGCCAGTGCTGGTGGAGAACAGCCAGGCGGGAGGGTAAAACGGGGAAAGCCTTTCACATTGCCTACAGAGCAGAGAGTGATACGAAGTCTGTATATGCACACATCCAAATAGCTGTTTACCACCAAACAAGGATTTTCCCTGTTGAGCATCTGAGCTCAAAGGTGGCCTTCCTTCTAGCAAATTGGTGAAATCTCTTGGAAAGCTGCCTTCTACCAGCGTGAGACTGGGGAAATAACAGAGAGCATGTTGATGGTGCAGCTGGTCATGGGTTTGGGTAACCCATTGTAGGAACTAGATGGAAAACATCCCCCTCCCCATTTTTCTCTGAATCCACAAGTCTGGGATTCTGCAGAGTTGCCTCAGTCTGCTTTGCAGTTCATGGCCTGACTTGGGTTTTCCATTAGATCTGTCCAGAACCACAGCTGACCACTGAAACCTCATTTAATATTGCAGCTGTAACATTAATTACAAAATTATTAGAGTTAATTGTAAAAGCTCGTTTTCCCTTTGCACCTTTTCACCGTTTCTTTTTCTGGTTTATTTTTTCACCACCAGCTAGTGATGTCTGGATGCCAAAAGGTGCATAAAAGCCCTGAACGGAGAGATGTTTGAATCCTCCGAAGGGAATACACAGAATGCAAAGAATGAGTTGGGGCCGGGACCGCTCTGTTCCCTTGTGGTTTCTGTGCGCGTTGCCAGTGGCTTGTGTTTCTCCTCGCAGCCTGACAGCTGGCCCTGGGCTAAGCAGAACGGAGCCAGCAGCCCGGTTCCTCAACCCGTCCTGCGGCTGACAGCGTTTGGCCTGGTGAGAAGGAAACACTCTGAAGCAGAGGTCTGATGCAGTGTACCTTGCAGTTAATGGAAATCTTTGTTGACCTCAGTGGGAGCTGGATTTGATCCTGTGCCTACTTGAATGTTTTGGCGTTGGATACAGCTCCGAGCAGATTTTTTTGTCATGTCTCATTTCTGATCTTTTTTCCCTTCTCTTTCTAAAATGTACTTACCTTAGAGCGGCATAAAATCAAGACAGGAGCTCTATCTGTGTCAATGTAGCTGTGCACATCTATTCTTGCCCAGTGTCTGTCCTCTTGTTTCCTCAGCCCTCCTGCTGTCTGCAGTATCAGTTTGCAAGATTTTGGCATTGATTTCTCTCCTTCTTAAGCCATTCTGCTGCTTATCACAAATACCCTCCATCTCAATTAAGTCTCTGCTCTCCAACAAGTGTTTTATTACTGACATGGTTTAATCCATCCTCTGCCCTTCTTCCCATCCTTCACAATAGTCCTTATACCAATTTCCATCAAATGCTTCCCCTTCAGCTGGCTCCTGGAGGCCAGTGCTTTGCTGCCTCATCCCAGCCACACTCCCTCGCTCAGCAGAGCTTGTCCCTGCGTTGCATAGAGTAAGCAGAGAGCCACCATGGCTCATTAGCCAGCAGCAGCCTCAGGAACAGAGCACCCCCTCTGTGAGCCTCAGCCATGCATCAGCTTGTCCCCCAGCACTAATGAAAAAGTGTTGGAGCGGAGCCCTCTTCATGTGTCTGCCAGAGAGGAGAGAGCTAAGGGCATGGAGGACAGTGACAGGAAAAACAATGCAGAGGAGGCCAAAGGCCAGCTATAGCAGTGCTGGAGCTTCTTGTTGCTCTCTGCTTTCAAGGAGTGCCCCCAGAGGGATTTGTGTTTGGGTGGAGAATTATGATTATATGTGATCTGCCTCTGAGAAAAACTCTCTCCATTTGTATGTGGAATGGTTATTAATTTGTTGGTTGCTCTTCATTTGCTTGGAGATGATGCAAGGCTTTTGTGAACCAGCATCAGAAACTGGGCCTGTTTGTGTCCCCAATAGCTATGGGGAAAGGGACAAAGCTATGGGATGGTGTACGGGTACTCACAGGTGTTCTTTTGAACCACAAAAAACACTTCATTTTTTCCAGCAGTAATGTAAATGCTAAGCAAACAGGGTATGTAATGAGGAAACCCTTTGGGGGTGGGAGCTGGCCCTGGTGAGAGACTGTGAGCTGGAGCACAGGGATGCTGCTGCACTGGGAGCTGAGATTGCCAGTGACACACCTGCCAGTCCCAAGCTCTTGCTGGCCCTCTTAGGTTATCATACAGTCCACAGTGAAATGTGTTGGAATTTTCTCCTCCCGTTATTCCCACTAAAGTTTAAATATGAATCCTCTGACATATCTGCTGAAGGTAGAACATGCAGTTTCAACTGCTTTTTATTAATCATTAATATAATTGTTTACCAAGCATTTATTCTCTTGGTACTTCACTGGAGACAAAAAACCCCCAAGATCCAAGCCAGCCCAAATGTGTGTATGGAGCACATTTAATTTAGGAAACTTTAAGACTTGTGATCTAAGGCTAGATCCAGCTGGTGTAAATGGGTAGAGTGTGTTAGCAGCCCCGTGGAACTGGGCTGTAAAGCCCAGAATCCTTGGATGATGAGAATGCTGAGCACTAGGATATGGATTTGCTAATACTTTAGAAATGTATCCAGAAGAAGAAAGAAGAAATAAAGAGAGGAAAAAACATTGTGGGAAATTCTTTCCTTCATACATAATAGTTTTCTGTTGATTTAAAATTGCACTTAGTAATGTGTTGATGCCAGTGAAATATTTCAGCTATAGGAAATGTGAAACCAACTACTGCCTTTCTATGAATTATGAGTCATAAATTGTACGAAAAATCTTCAAACTTGCTATAGCTATTCCCCAAGCAGAACCTCTGAGTAATGGAGAAAATGCTGCCATTTTGGGGGGAGTAGGAGGGGACTGAGCTAAGCAAAGCAAAATGCCAAGTGCCAGCATGTGGCTCTGTGCTAAGTGCGAATTAGTGTCATCTGAGATGATCCTCCCTTGCAAAGTAAACAATTAGTGAGTATGTTACATGTACTTGCAGTTCAGCTGAGCAATGTTGCTCTTTGCTCCAGATGGTATGGAAAAGGGGGATCTGCCACCGCGCAGAACTGTCCTGAGAGAGCACAGCCATCACCCCTGCAGTCGGTAAGACAAGACAAGAAGGCACAAACTCTGTCTGATTCAGTGCTCAGCAGGAAGGTTGCGATGACAGAATTCCCCTAAAAATGGCAATGAAATGGCAAGATAATAGGATACTGACATTTGCGGGAAAGCCCTTGATGGTGACACTAATTTCATTCAGTTTTAGCCATCTAAGAGCTGGAACTCCAGTTCAAATTAGTCACCAATGGTCAGTTTATCGCCTGTTACCGTGTTTAGAAATTGCCTTTGGGAAGTATTGTAGAAAGGTTCTCAGCAACTATTTTTGACTAGGTATCTAACTCTTTGATGGGTGAAGTTCAGTGAGTTGAATTCAGTGTTAAAGCTCTAGATTCCCGTTTCTCCATAATTTCAGGAATGGCCACGCAGCCTTGTGAATTTTTGTGAATTTTGCTTTGCAACCAGAGGCTAGAATCATTGTTGAAAAGTATTCTATAACCCGGAGCTATAAGTAAAACTATAAACAAACTGTAGGAGAGTGTGCCTTGCTGGCTGTAGAGCAGGGGACGCTAGCCATGGTTGTGCTAGAATAGTTTAACTAAAGTATTCATACTTGCCCCAGTTTTAGATTTCAGGTTGAGTGTCTGGCACCCATATTAACTTCTCAGTGATGGATGTGTGCCTGATAAAATACAGCTAAAAAGACTGACAATGTGAAATGCAGTTCGGTGTGCCTGGTGACTCTCCAAACAGATAGGGAATGATGTCCCAGCTGTGCTGAAAACAGCAGTCTTTCTTCCCCATTGACTCCAGCAGGGCCAGGATTTGCTCAGCAGAAATCAACCCCTGCCCAATCTTGTGGCATCTGTGAAAGCTTAAAGCTTTTACTGTGTTCAGGTGTGACTAAGAGACATGCTCTCAAATGCCAAAAGCTAAATATTTAACTCTGTTTCATTCTGTATCAAACTGTGCTACTTTTACCAGACCTGATTCAAAGTTTAAGGAATCTTAAAGTACACATTTCCGTTTGATGCTTCTTTAATTTCCAGAATCTAGGTAGGTTGTGGGTTTTGTTATTTTCTTCTTTTGAGTTGCATATGGCATGCAGTTGTTTTCAAAATACCAGGTTTGGTTTCAGGCAGCTGTGATCTGGTGTGATTTATAAAATGTTTCTATAAATGTAAGAGTGCTTACTGCTTTCTAGTCTTCAGTACAGTGCTTGGGTTTTGTCTCAATGTGATTTAATTCTTGTTTTCTTTATACAGGAGATGGCTGTGCGAGCACTGAAGCAGACGGGTAGCAGAAGTATTGAAGCAGCTCTGGAGTATATCAGTAAGATGAGCTACTTGGATCCTAGAAATGAACAGATAGTACGTGTAATTAAGCAGACCTCACCGGGTAAGCATGAACTTTTTTTAAAATTGTGTTATTCTTTCTTTCTTGCAATAAGCTATTTTTTAAAGTGGATTCATTGCTGGGGACAAGTAGTGTCTCTTGTAGGAGACAGTGATGTGAACATGGCCCTGGAAGGTAAACTGGGCTGGAAGTTGGTCACAACTAACCTGGATACAGCTTACCTGGTTTGCAAGAGCATATGCATAGTTCACCTTCTTAAACACAAAGCTATTTATCCTTCAGCACAAATCATCTCAAGCACCTCAAGCTTACCCCAAAGCAAAATCTTCCATACGAGTAATTGCTCTGGAGTTGCGAGATAGCTTACTTCCCAGAAATTCATTCGTATTCATGTCCTTCTAAGTACACTGCAGAGGTATCTTGGGCAAGATAACAGAAGCTTTTCCTCTCATCCTTGCTAGTCTACTTCAGTTCTGTTCCATGTAAATTAGTAAGTGGGAGGATTTGGGCGCTGCATATACCTCATCAGCAAACATCAGACCACAGCTGACAAAAGGCCTTGCAAGAGTTGTTTCCATTCAGATGTTAGCATTTAGAGCACTGCAGAATAGCTAGTTTAGATAGAGTTTGTTACTTCTATCTTTTTTCAGTTTCAAAAATTGGTCAAGGAGACAGGTAACAATCCTCTGACTGGCTAAATCCATGTAATCACACAAAGTTACACACTGTTGAGTGGACAAAGGGTCGAGCGGATTGGAGAGCTATTGTTAGGGGCCTCTTTTGTTGGACAAGGAAATGATCTTGTGACATTTAGACTTAAAAGGTCTTGTCCATATTGCACTACTTGAAGCCAATAAATCTGATCACAGTAGTACAGATGTCTGAGGGTGGTCAGAAGTTGAGTTTACTGTGTGCCAGTGATTTCCACATGAAAAATTTATCTTCTTGGCCACCT
Organism: Scolopax mira; assembly: GCA_004320125.1. Taxonomy (NCBI): domain Eukaryota; kingdom Metazoa; phylum Chordata; class Aves; order Charadriiformes; family Scolopacidae; genus Scolopax; species Scolopax mira. The sequence continues at coordinate 46,136 of BJBW01003764.1, read as the reverse complement.
CAGCAGGACCTTCCTCTTTGCCTCATGATCAAATTGACAATCTGCGTTGGGAAGAGTGTTAAATTTGGGTTAATTGCTAGAAGGGCATGTCCAGAAGTGAGAAAAGCTGAGGAAGAGAAAGCCCATTCAGTTTACAAAGAAAACCCTCGACAGGAAGGATTTCTTCAGTAAAGGCACTGCTTTCCTGAGGGACCCTGAGCATTGCCATGTAGGGATGATAGAAAAGGGGAAGGATCTCATTTTCCAGTTAGTCACTCTTAGGAATGGAGCTTCAAATATGATGGAAAAGGGTGCATAGTTCTCCCTGTTCTATCAGTCTTAGGCTTCTGGAAAACCCTAAGAAAATACTTCTTGAAATGTTACCCTGCAGGATGACCACCTGACAAGACCAAGTAGTACTGGTCAGTATATTTGGAGAGGTCTGTCCTAGTACATGCATAAATGTGACCTCAATTGAGCCTTAAGGAGAATGTAAAATAATTTCAACCGAATTACTGCACTGTGTTTTGCTTTATAATATAACGGCTTTATTCCTTAAAGAGAAAGAACACACCCAGTTCTAAAGAGCATACATTTCCTCTGAAATGGTTGCAAAGTCTTTTCAGGCTAAGATTTTAATTACTCAGTTTTCATTTACATTTGCATTTGTTTTTGCTTTCTTAACATTCCAATGCATGCAGCTGCTTTGAATACTTAACTTTTCAAGCTGAAGATACACCTTTACTTTTAGGCTACACAGAATGCAAAATTAAATATCATGCAATTAGTGCTTGCCTGCCTGAGGTGCCACAAAATCATACTGATTTTTTTTTTTTGGTATGGTGTTCTTGGTACTAGGTAGCATACGTCTCCTCTATTTGATTAGGAAGCGTGTAATGCTACTTGGGAATTCTTCATTTGCAGTTTGAGAAATTAAATCTTCTGGTTTTGAATTACATATATTGGTATATGGACATAGATTTTCAAATTACTTATTTTTGTCTTTCTTTAACTTCAGTAGTAAAGTTAACAAGAGTTTCAGCATACTGGCAAGACTCAAATAAAATTTACCAGATATTACTGTGGGACAGAGAGCTATGTATAAAAACAGATGATCCCATGAGTATAGCCAATTAATCTTAAGAATACAGTCTGATTTAAAACCTTCACAGGCAGGAGACATAGTCATAACAGTTACCATGTTAGATAGAAATGTGTAGGGGAAAAAAAAATCATCTGCAACTACCACATTTGGTATCTTCACAATTCCAAATATTTTTCTGTCAGACCAGAACATACTCACTGTATACAAATCTAAGAGGTGGACACCGTATCTCTCTTGACATCAGCAAGATTCCTTGCACATCTGAAGTACGTGTCCCAAAGAAGGACAATTATTGCTGCTACTTTCCCTCATGGCCTCTGATAGGGAAAACAAAGTCAGTTGGCCCCAGAGGCTCAGCATGAATCCTACTGACAGAGATGACAACTGGGTTGTATGGCTGCTTCCCACCTCTAGGCCAGAGTAGCCACTTCTTAGGATGCTTTGGAATGCCACAGCCTCATCGCTGCATCTCACTGTGTCCCAGCAGATGAGCTATCAGGAAGTGCTGTTAGAAGTACAATCCTGGTAAGCGTGGCCTTCTGGTATCGTAGGAAAAAGAGCTGCCAATTACACATTTCACTTTAAAGAACACATTATTTGTCCAACTTGATTCCATTTCAAAACAATGCATTGTTTATGAAAGTGTAATTTAGTGTGGGGGCAGCCTCTTCAGTGTGAAGAGGTCGTGCAGAGACATGTACGTCCTAGTGTGTCTGTGTATAGTAGGGCTTGTGCATATGGACGTGAGGAGTCAACAGCTATGCTCAAGTGTGCTGCATCTGGCCCAGCTGGGACATACTGCAATACAAGTAATTGAGAAAGCTTGCAATCCAGCATCCAAGCCTGTTAGCACAATATGATGATTCTTGTGGACCTTGTGAAGTCAAGATTTTAAAAGAAAATTGTTCAGGCACATATGGGCCAAGTCCTGTGTTTTATGAAAGCTAAGGAACCAGAAGGAGAACAGAGAAAAATAGCAACAACACAGTCTCCCCTTGTCTTTTTAGCATAGCTAGTACTTTATACACCTGCAGTTTGTTCTCAGATCAAAGAACTGATGAAAAGTGCCATTGGCACTTCCAGTGTAGGAATGCTACTGTCTTGTCTTTGCACGAGCTAAGACTGACATATTGACACCCTGAAAGATTTGCTGTCCAGGCAGAAGAAAGATGAGTAATATGAGGGGATACTCTGTGTCCGACACATTGGAAAGAATACAGGACAAACTGTCTGATGCCTTTGTTGCGTATAAACAAGAGGAAAGCAAGGATTTTTGGGGAGAACGATGGAACAGAGAGATGTAAACAGATGCCCAGCACGAGCAGTGAGCTCACTGTGCTGAAGATGTGGACTGTGTCATGACCCAGTAGCTTATAGTAATGTTGACTTTAAGTTGTATTGACAATCCTTCCGGGAGCTTTTTTTCTCCTGTTGGTGCTGTACTTAACCCCCTGCTCTGTAGCTTCCTCCTGTCAGTGAGTAATGACTGGTAATACTGGTCCAGCTTTAAAAACCAGGCTGTAGTGTAATCTGATGATTTCATAGTTAAGGAATTTGTGCTTCTATTTTCATTATTTGGTAGAACTCCCTGATGATTCCTGGCATGAGCAGTGTTATGGGCCAGTAGCTCATTATCATTATCAGTAGTAATACTTGGCACCTATAACTTTAAATGTTCAGAGTGCTTAATTTAGATTTTCGAAGGTGTTTTTATAACACATACTCCCTACACAGTGTGTGTGCATGTGTGTGTATGTCTGTATGTATAGAAGGATGAGTAATGCAAAGTAATTGAAAGTAATTGGTTCACCTGAATTGTTTCCTAACATTCTTGTGTGTTCTTTTTATAAAGGAAAGGGTATTGTGCCAAATAATGTAGCCCGCAGGCCGAGCTTCGAAGGATCAAACGAATCTTTTCCGTCCTACCATCAGATCAGTAACGCAGCCTATGAAGGGACAGGCTTTGGAGCTGAAGGGGCAAATATGCTCACTGAAGTTCCAAGGCCATACATGGACTATTTAATCTCTACTTCACAGTCTACAGCTATGAATGCTCCTGTACAGCGACCCTCTGGAGTAGGCACTCACAACACACCAACAGGCCATCAGCAGAAAACGTACCCTGCAAATATTGAGTCTTCTGTGATTAATTATCCAGTGGCTAATCACAGCAGTCAAGCTTTGCAGCTGCAGGCGTCCCATGGCTCCAACAGCCAGCATTACAGCAGGCAGCACATGATGGTGCAGGGGGAACCTATGGGGTATGGTGTTCAGCGGAGCCCATCCTTCCAAAACAAGATGCAGCAGGAGGGAGGATACACCAGTCTCCCAAATAAAGGGGCAGTTGTTCAGAATAATTCTGGCCATGCATTTCAGCAGGCACCGGCAAGCCTATATATATCACATTCTCATCACAAACAGACGAGTCCTTCTTCTCATCAAATGCATGTGATATCCAGAGGTCCAGCCTTTGCTAATGATTTTTCAGACAGCCCACCACAAAATCTATTAACTCCATCTAGAAATAGCCTAAACATGGACCTCTATGACATGAATAATCCTCAAGTTCAGCAGTGGCAAGCAGCAACACCGTCACGCCGAGATTCTTTACAAAATCCAGGAATAGAAACATCTCCACGGCAACATGTATCCTTCAGGCCCGATGCCACAGTGCCGAGCAGAACAAACTCCTTTAACAACCACCAGCAACAGCCACAAGTGACAGTGTCTATAAGACAGGTTCCTTCAGGAAAACCCGATCCTTCAATTACATCTCCAAATACAATCACAGCAGTCACATCTGCTCATATTCTCCAGCCGGTGAAGAGCATGCGAGTGATGAGACCTGAGCCTCAGACTGCAGTGGGACCTTCCCATCCTGGCTGGTTGCCTGCCCAGGCACCGTCTGTCGATGGCTTGGAGATCATTGAGCAGCACGTGCCACCTGTTGGAGCAGCTAATGCCTATCAACTGGACGTGGATTACGGTAACCAGGAACTGCGGTGTCCGCCACCACCATATCCCAAGCATTTGTTAATGCCCGGTAGCTCTGAGCAGTTTGATATCAACTGCTTATGCATGGGTGTAGAGCAGACCCTTCGTGTAGTCCCCAGTTCAACGTGCAATAAGGCTGAGGAGAACAGTGAGCGAAATGACAAAAGCAGCAAGAACACTAAAGCTGAGAAACCAAGCAAGGATAAAAAGCAGATTCAGACGTCTCCGGTGCCTGTGCGAAAAAATGGCAAAGATGAGGAAAAGCGAGAATCGCGAATAAAGAGCTACTCACCTTTTGCGTTCAAGTTCTACATGGAGCAACATGTAGAAAACGTCATCAAGACCTACCAGCAGAAAATTAACAGAAGATTGCAACTGGAGCAAGAAATGGCTAAAGTAATTCTCCTTGTTTTGTTACAATAAAAGCTAATGGGGTTGATTATTGCTATTTTTAATCAGTCAAAAAATGTATGAAGGCACACTCCACTGGAAGTAGTAGGTATCGCCCCATCCCAGGCTATTTTTAGTTAGAAGCGTAGATGCAGGTCTGGGAGGCTGTTTGAAAAACCTGAGATGTGAAATAATACATCATCTTCATACCAGAAAAGTAAAATGAAGCAAAACCTCCCATAGTAGGAAAGTATTAAGTTTGCTTGGACAAGGTCTCAAAAGCCAGGTTTGAGGCTGAGATAACCTTGGCAATATTTTTGGCATCTTTTTCAAAACTCTGAAATCAAAGGTTTTCTTTTGCTCCAGTTCTTCTTCCCTGTTCCATGATAGTCAGTCATTCACCACAGCCACAGTTCAACTTGGCAATATATTCACTGTGCCGTATTTTCAGATGAGTATATAGTATTTGACTAGAAGTTGTCTGTTGAACACGTGTAAGCAATAGTATCATGCAAGTAATCACATCTCAGACAGCTTGAGCTGATCTTGGGACCCTTGCTGGAACTTGTTCTAGAAGCAGGTCTCAAGTAGGTGCACTTTTTGACTGAGAGAGCTTCTTTCATGCCTAATTGTAGCTCTCAAACCTAAGCTGATTCACTGATAGGGCTGCTTATAACAAAGCTGCCAGGTTCTGATGGTTGCTCTGGCAGTTTTGTTTTTGATTCTTATATGTGGAAGATTTTTTTTCCCAGGCATGACTAGAATATGACTAGTCTACTTTTGTATGTAAGGATAAACTCTAAGAAAAGCTATTATTAACGCATAATGGATAATAATTAACTACCCGATCTTCCCTAGCACAGTCAATTACTGGAGTCAGTAATTTGATGCTTACATTGCTCCAGAAAACTCAGCAGTTTGTTTGTTGAGGTTAAAATTAAACTAAAACTCTTCTAAAAATCTCTTGAAAGGTTGGCATTTTAGTGACAGTTAATAGTTTATCCTCACTGCAAGTACAGATTGTGTTGCATTGCTTGGATTTAGTGAATATTTTCCTGAAACTGAGACAGGGAATGATCTCTAGAGAAGTAAAACAGCTAATTATGTTGGTTCTTCTCTTCTGACTTGTCAGCCTTCCCTCACTTCATAACTCAGAGATAATTCAGCTATAAACAAAAACTACTCCTTCCCCTAGCAACCTCATCACTGGCTGGAATAATATGCTATGAACTGAGGAGATTTTTGGCTATCTTAATATCGCATTATTCTTGAATTAGCCATGAACACAACACACTAATTATTTTACCTTAAAACAATAAACACTTCCTTTATTACAGATTGATGTACTTGCCTTACATTTTAAAAACAGTATTACTTGTTTTAATTTGGCTAATGCCTTCAGTCTGAAAATTCATCCTACCTGTTCTGCAAGTTTCTGCAGACCTCCTCCATCCTTTATTCATCCAGATTTTATTTTTATACCACGGGGATCTCACTGCATAGTGTGGCTGCCCACATTCTACTTAAAGACAAAGACTACAGATGTGAAATTAAATCGATCTAATTAGTGGCCCTGGGGGTGTGTGCTTGGGTGTCTAGCCTGCCAATCAGTCAGCTTCAGCTCCCTTCACCGTCCTCCCCATTGCCCCTTCCCACCAGGCACTAATCTTCCTTTCAGAGTGCTTCAGTTGATGACAGTTAATACAGGATTCTGGAAATGGGGTATGCAGAAAGAAAAGGGTGTGCTGCAGAAGATGAGTTGTCAGACGATCCTGGGGATCAACCCAGAGGTTTCTGCTGGTGGAGGCCACCAGTGGCCCTCAGGAGGGGGACAAGCATTGATGTTAGTGGAGTTAGTGGAGCATACAGGCTCTGTCTTGAAGGGTGAGGAAAGTCTGGTTGGATATTGCTGCTGCTCCCTTTCTCAGGAGGTCTCTCCCCACAGCCGTGTGAAATGTTACTTGCAGTTACTTGGAGGCTCTCTGGGGACGGGAGATGGACAAAAAGCTTTTTTACAGCTTATGTGCAATGGGGAAATAATACAGAGGGGAAATAGCACCAGGATCTGGGCTGCAGTGGTTGGGGGAAGGTTATATGTAATACATATTTTGGGAGGGAAAAGGGAGAAGTTTATAGAACAGATGGTCAGGAGATCTACAAAATTTGACAGCAGAGGCTGTATATAGCAAAGAAGAAAAACAGTTTCTAAAGAAGGTGGTTCCCAAGACACTTGGGAATGTATAGGTCAAAAGTAGCTGCTTAATTACTACTCAAAACCTGACAGTTAAACAGCACTCAAGGTAGGAACTGTTAATGTGAGTTGCCCGAGAACCACTAACGAGCAAAGTCGACTGTAGCATCTAGGTTTAGGTTTCAGTTTACGTGAAGGTGTACTGCAGTGCACATACTTACAGTGGTGTACAGTGGCAAAGTGCACATTTGAAAGGTGTAAACTAAAGCCCGTAATCAGGTTTGTTATGTTGTATTCCCCTCCCTGACAGTATTGTCCCATGCCTCTCCATTCAGTCAAATCAGAAAGACAGACCAAGCTGAGATACGGCAAATTCAGTGAACAAGTTATGGCACAGTGAATTTGCCAGTCTTTCAGAAAAACCTCAACAGGCAGACAGGACAGTGTATCTCTTGTGAATATGCCTTTTCTGGTTCTTGGTAAATGTTTCTGAGAAATGCATGTTGGGAATGGTAGTTTATTGTTCCCTTGCTATGAATGTAACAGTACTAGCTCTTGTGGTTTGCTCTCTTTTGTAAAGGCCGGCCTTTGTGAAGCAGAACAGGAACAAATGAGGAAAATTCTCTACCAGAAGGAGTCCAACTACAACAGACTTAAAAGGGCCAAAATGGACAAATCTATGTTTGTGAAAATCAAGACTCTGGGTATCGGTGCGTTTGGAGAAGTATGCCTGGCCTGCAAAGTGGATACCCATGCCCTGTATGCCATGAAGACCCTGCGAAAGAAAGATGTGCTAAACAGGAACCAGGTGGCTCACGTCAAAGCAGAGAGGGACATACTTGCTGAGGCAGACAATGAGTGGGTGGTTAAACTCTATTATTCCTTCCAAGATAAAGAGAACTTGTACTTTGTGATGGACTACATCCCTGGTGGGGATATGATGAGTCTACTGATTCGAATGGAGGTCTTTCCAGAGCGTCTGGCTAGATTTTATATTGCAGAGCTCACTTTGGCTATAGAGAGTGTGCACAAAATGGGATTTATTCATCGAGACATCAAGCCTGACAACATTCTGATAGACCTTGATGGACATATCAAACTGACTGACTTTGGACTGTGTACTGGATTCAGGTGGACTCACAATTCAAAATACTATCAGAAAGGTAGTGTTCTTAGGCTTTATTTGTGCTGGTATTACATGATTTATTTTGAAACAAACAGGTACCTCTTGGCCAGAAATGCCAGCTCAGAAAACAGAGGTGTGTACATTGACAGAGAGTCGATGGTAACATGATGCATCCATCTCTAACTGATTCAATTAGTTTGCTTCCAGTCCTTTGTTTCCAGTAGTATTTACATCCCTGTGAGTAATCTGACTGACCATTGCAGTAGCAGCAATTTTTCAGTTTATACTTAGTTGGATTGGTAGAGCTAATCTAATTGTACTCTATTGTTGTGTGTCTCCCATATGGGAGCACACTTCCTTTGCTGGTTATGGAAAACCAGTTGTGAAGATGAGGGAACAAGGAAATGCCTTGGATTTAAAGTTTAAATGCTGTTCTTCAGTGAGAGTAGAAGATAGCACAACTAGATCTAGATAAATACTTTTCTCTTTGATGTGTTTTATGACCATGAATGTACACTTTCTCTCCCACTTGAAAGGGAGCCATATCAGACAAGACAGCATGGAGCCCAGTGATCTTTGGGATGATGTGTCCAATTGTAGATGTGGAGATAGGCTGAAGACATTGGAACAAAGAGCTAAGAAGCAGCATCAGAGATGTCTAGCCCACTCATTAGTTGGAACCCCTAATTACATTGCTCCTGAAGTCCTGCTTCGTAAAGGTATGTAACTTTTATTTTTCTCCTATTTAAGGGAACATCAATGCTTTGAAATAGGCTTTTGTTTGTTTAGGGGTTTGGGGTTTTTTTTTCCTTAAATAAGCTTGCTGCTTTGGTAGATTGTTCTGTGTAGAGGCCAGAAACATTTAGTTCATACTAAGAACAGATTTCTCTACATGCTCCACTGTTTAGCATCACACTGCTGACGTTGATGGTGGTCGTACTTTGTGTGTCTGTGTATATCTATACTCTGAGGCCTTTGAATGAGACTGCTAATAAACATGTCAGAGGATGTTGGCAGTGATACTTATCAAGTATAAAGCAGTATGTACTATATCTGTACATAGAGTACAACTATGACCACTAGCAAGTTTACATAGACCATTGAGTAGCCAGCTGATGGTTCTGAATCACTGATTCAGACAGGACACTTAAATACGGATGATGTAAACTTATGGAAATGTCCTCCAAATTCTTGGCCAGAATCTTGGGGAAACCCAACAAAAAGTCTTCCACAACTTATACTTGACACTCTGTATTTAAAAGCTTAGCTCGAGGAATTTAGACAATGGCTATCCATGGTGGCTGTCCATGCAGAACAGATGTGGTCACTGAACTAAGGAGTGTAGATGTTCAAAGTTGTCTATAAGTCAGACCCTAACTTTTTCAAGTTGAGAGATTTCACATTGGACCCTACATCATCTGATGACACAAGTATCCATTGAAATAAGTGTTTGAATCCTCCATTCCTTTTTCGGAGATCTCAAGCATATTTATTTTGGCACAGAAATTAAGTGATTGAAATTATACCTCTGCTTGGAACTTGCTCAAAAAGTCATCTGTGTCCTCTTTCTGTCTCTAGAGCCAGGCTGTGTCTTTCAGCAGCTTTTCAAACTCACAGTTTCACTTCTGCTGAACCTAGGTGGGACATCAGTCACTAAACCTTTTTGTTATTCTTTGAGGTCCAGTTTGTACTGTGTAGAGATGTAGTTGTGGGACAGGACATGAAAAAAAATTTCATTCTTTCTAATTATGTGATTTCACCACTCACTTTTGTTGAGAATTAAATTTATCCAGAAAGATTCCCAGACAACAGGATTAGATCCTTACTGACAGCAGTACAGTTCAGGTCAGCAAGCAGAAATGACTTTATGGTGAAGGTGGATTTGGAGTCCTTTAGTTCTAGGTCAAGAATTGTGTGTCTGAGAAACAGCACAGATTTCTGCCTATGTTTTGATGCAAGTAGCTCTATACACATTCTTGGTTAGTGGGGGACAACCTTTTGATTTGCCTTTCAGGATACACTCAGCTCTGTGACTGGTGGAGTGTTGGTGTGATCCTCTTTGAGATGTTAGTGGGGCAGCCTCCTTTTCTGGCTCCTACACCCACAGAAACCCAACTGAAGGTAAGTTGAAGCAAAATTTCAATCTGTGGTAGCGAAATTTTAACCTTTTCCTTCCCTTTCTCCTCCATGCACAGACCTATCCCCTCTTGTTTTACTAGAGAAAGGAGCATTGATTACAGAAGCTCCTCCCAGTCAATGAAGATACTGAATATCAGACTAGAACTGCCTTGTCCAACTGCATAGTTAGTCATTTAGTTTTATGTGTCTTCCTGGCACAAGTTCATCCATCTGAATTCCTTAGAGGGCCTATCAGCTTTAAGTAAGCTGATATACCAGTGATAATTGCAGTTGGCAATGTAAGTGTTTCAAAGTAAAGCAGTGAGTAGTTTTTTATTAGAAAGGATGTATCTCATGACCACTCTTCCTAGTTTGTATTTTGGAAATGAAATGAAGTAATTCCTTGAAGTCATTCTGTGAAGTCATGTGTAAACTGTATATGCTCTCAAATGGGACTATGGAAGGAATTTGCCTTTTTCTTAAATAGAATTACTCTCTTTTATCTGCTATCCAACAATGTTTCTTGATGGATTAAAGTAACTATTAACAGCCAATGTAATCTAATCACTGGGTTCTTGAATCTCTAAAATTACTATACAGACTGTGAATTGACCAATTATGTGTCAACTAATACAGTTGACAATCAGAAAGATTTGGTTTCCGAGATCAGAAGTTGTTCAATACCTTTCTTCCCTCCAGGTGATAAATTGGGAAAGCACACTACACATTCCCTCACAGATCAAGCTAAGCCCTGAAGCAACTGATCTCATCACAAAGCTCTGCTGCGCCGCCGAGGACAGGCTTGGAAGAAATGGAGCAGATGATATTAAGGCTCACTCTTTCTTTCACTCTATGGACTTCTCTACCGATATCCGTAGGCAGCCAGCTCCCTATGTTCCAAAGATCAGCCATCCAATGGACACTTCAAATTTTGATCCAGTTGAAGAAGAAGGTCCTTGGAACGATGCTAGTGGTGACAGCACCAGGACATGGGATCCCCTAGCCTCTTCCAATAGCAAACACACAGAACATGCTTTTTACGAGTTTACTTTCCGAAGGTTCTTCGATGACAATGGGTATCCGTTCAGGTATCCCAAACCTTCTGGAATGGAAGTTGGCCAGTCTGAGAAATCTGATGCAGAAGACAAAGGTGTGGTGGATCAGACTGGAGCTTGTCAGCCTGTATATGTGTAAATTAGTGTATAGAGTACTCCAGATAAGACTAATCTCAAATCCAGTAGGGCCTTTAACTGATCCTTTAGGAGCTGATCCTGCAGTACTTGTTCAGGTGTAACTTCAGCTGCAGCTGGAGTCGTCCTGGGGAGTCAGGAGCTTGCAGGGCCAGGTCCTGAAAATGGCACTCTTGAAAGTTCAGGTCAGTTTTACTGTAAATAACTTTCGTGATAATTACACTTGAAATCCTGGTCTTCACCAAAATCTGCAAGGCCAGCAGTCTGTCATTTCTAGGCCTATTTCTATTTGAGGTCAGCGTTTTCCCCTACTCAAATTAATATTTACAGACTTCTGCAGCTGTCAGCGTTATTTTTTAAATGAATAAAGAGCACTTATATTTTGTTTATAGCAGGGGTTTTTTTCCTACTAAATTATAGGGATTAACTTTGACAAATCATGCTGCTGTTCTTCTTTTCTACATTTTTATTTTATCCATAGCACTTATTTCACATTTAGGAAGATGCATAAAGCTGAAGAACATGTGATGAAAGGTCTCTGTGCAATAATGTAAGAAAGAAAAAATTAAAAAAAAAAACCTGCTCTCTAATTTTCTAAATTTACTGACGCCATTGTATTCGCACCGTGATTTTTGTTTATTATATGTATTTTCCACATTTCAAAATTGTGACATAACCTTAAAGCTGCTTAATTTCCTTCTGCTTATTGGAGTGTAATAGAAAGTGTGAGCAAGTGACAATTTGGGTGTGATTTCATTGTCTAGTGTGTGAAGAATGTTGCATGAGCAGTGTTTTTCTATTTGAAACGGCCTTTTCTTGCCATTCACAGGCAGGTCCTGTGGATCCATTTTTACTAACGGTCTAAAATTAGACCATTTTAAACCGTGTGTTGATAATGTATTGTGTGGGTGGTTTCCTCTTATGATTGTATCCAATATTAATTTTGTGAAACAAATCGCAAAGGTTATAACTGAATAGTGATTTTGTGGTCTGATGTAATAGCTCATTTTAGTAAACGTCTCACCGGCACACGCCGTTCCCCACAAAGGATCGACAGCGAGACCGTCCTTACAAAGCTGCTTTGTGGCAACAGTCGACATGGGGCTTATTCCCAGAGCGTGTAGCTCAGTGACTGTTGTTCAATACGAGCAGGAATGCAGAGCACCAAGACTAACCTTTGTAGCTCAACGTCTTCAAAACAGAATGTCTCAACACATCGGGATCCGAAGTGCGATGAGGCTGATGTTGAGTGCGTGTGGCTCCGCGGACGTCTACGGAACATGGAGGTATGTGGGTTTTTCCAGGCAGCAGGTCCCTACACGTGACTGGCTGCATACCCCTTCAGGATCCTAACGGTTTAGGTGCTGACATCTGAAGCTGTTGGCATTGTTCATGGGTCATTCTGTCCTGTTGGCTGTAGATAAAAACATTGCTGTGATGGAGCACCGTAGTCCTGCATTTCTGTCAAATTATAGGCATACTTTGAAATATCAATTCTTAACTATGTTAAAATATGCATTTCTCGTATATGTATAAGTGAGAATTATTCAAGGTGATATCAGAATACTAAAGATAATTAAGCCATACATATTTGCATATATATTTTATATATAACTAAATAAGTAAACACACACCAAAATCCTTAATTCAGATTAGTGTAACAGTCCTATTTAAAGTGATTGACGTAATAACATTTGAGGAAAACACTCCTTTAATGTGTTCTTGCTTTATTTTATTTTTAAATCTGGAGCTTCATTATTTTTTCCGTATATTATTCCACATATTATTCCTTAATGTTTTAGCATATCCTATCCTATCCATTGTTTAGATATCTAAGCAACAACATATAAATTCATCAGCCTAAACTAAACAAAAATGATTGTGTATTTGTTTACATTTGTATGAAAGGATTGTTCTGAGATATGCAGTGCTTGTGTTGTGACAGTTCATGTAAGATTCAGTATTACTGCTTTTTTATATAGTAATGCCTTTTTTGTTATTTACATCTATCTGACATTCTTTCATGTGGTAGGTTCTTTCTCAGGAACTCAGTTTAACTGTTATTTATTGATATATCATTGCCTTTGAAAGCTTCTACTGGCACAATTTATTAAAAATCTGAATCAAAATCTAAAATGTGTTACGTGTTCTTGAAAAGGATAATTTCTGTCTATTCTAAGGCAGAATTTTTGATTGGATTAGTTTTGTAGTGTTAGTGTTGGGTTTGAACTATAAGCACGAGATCCAAGTCTCACCTCTCCTGCAGCATTTGGTGTGGGATCTCTAGGTATAGACAATTTCTGGCTACAGATGTGGGATCTCTCTGGTGCAGACAATTTCTTCTGTCCTCATGGCCCTTGAGGATAAGGGATCTCCAGGTGAAACTTTCTTTGGTGTGACCGGGTCAGTAGGTGGCATAAAATTCAGCTCTCTAACTTTCACTGCAGTGGTGGCTCTGCTGGGACAGCCAGAACCAGTGTGCTTGCCCCCTCTGGCTGTTGCCTCTGATGTATTTCTAAGACGTAGATAATTCATCTGTAAATACAGAATCTTTGCAGCTAAGCAAAACAAGAGAATGCAGCCCAGAAGGAAACAGGTGCTTCCACAACAAACATATTACTCATTTAAAGTCTATGCTGCAGGGAACAGACGCCAACTCCCATCTCACCTAAAGATGAACTCATTTGCAAAACAAATCTTTCTGGCTTTATCAGGTGCTATCTCTAGACAGCTCACGTTCTTTGCAGACATTTCAGAAGCTTGGAGTAAATTTGATGAAATTTGGACAAGTAAACAATATGCCGTATATTGTCCCTGGCTCTAAGCATTCTCCATTCTTCTGAACTTCTGCAAAAAAATATCAAATACCTTCTTTTAAGAAGTTACATCAATTTAATGTTTGTATAAAACACTGTCTTCCTTTAAAAAAACAAACAAACAACAAAAAACCCTTAGTAAGGAGTTTATTGGTTTTGAAGTAGTGTTCTTAGTTAAGGCCACGGGTGACAGGCATAATCCTGACTTTACTAAGTGAACCTGCTGCTGGTCTCAGTGAGACAAGAGTTTCATGCCTGGGTTTCGGTAAATACATGTATGTGCAGTAACACCAATTACTGTTTGTACAAAAGTCTAAATAATTGCCTCCAAAAATGTAAGTAATTGCTGTTTCCAGAATGGAAACTTTATAATGTAACAATGCCAGTGGCACAGGAACAGAAAGGGCCCCCGCAATCTTTCTTACCTTTGTATTTCTCAGTGTGGCCAGATTTGCCAAGAAGGAGCAACGATTCTTGATAAGCAAATTATCCCCAGTTGGATGCAAAAGAGCTACCAGTGGAACTCATAAGCAGGTACCTTGCTTGAATAACATGAAAGCTGAATGAGGGAGAGAAGCATTTGACTTTTAAATGGAAATGGAAGAACGAGGGTGACTATGCAGGAAGCAGGCAATAGTCTGAAACTATGGAAAATCAGTCTCTTAAACATAAGAAAATTCTGTTCTTTTCCCTGTAATTTTAGAGGTATGAAATAACTGCCTTAAAAGCTTTCCTACTGAAGAGGAATTTAGAACATATAATTTGGTTCCATCCCAAAATACAGAAACATTGGCAGAAAATGGCAACTGTTACTAAAATTATTATTGGAATTAAAAATATTAAATCTTTCCCACAGGAAATAATCTCAGGAATAGATAATGTAGAAATAGCAACTGTTAAAACACACACAAAAAAAACCCCAGAGTAAAAATGTTTTTCATGGCAAAGAAATCTGCTGTAGGGAGCCCATGGAAGTTGTGCCTTCCTCGGGTTTCTGTTCCAAGCAGTGAATGAGCAGTGAGCAGTGCTCAGTAAAAACAGAGTCCTCCGCTTGTTCTTAACAAAATAATCTGGGGCTCTGACCTGTAAAGCTGTGGTCACCTTCTACAAATGCAGTGGTAGCACCAAGCCCTGCAGAAGGAACTGGAGCCGGGTGACATAGACAACTTAAAGTCAAATGGACGGACGGATGCGCTGACTTGTCGGCTCTCATGGTTTGGAAGGTGCCGTTACTTCAGGTCTGCGAGATGAAAAATACCTGTGCCTGCATCGGGTAATACCCAGGTAGGGAAGAAAATGGGGCTTCGTGAAGCAGGTCTTGTGTGATCTTAAGTATTAAACTTCAGTGGGGCTCATCTGGTTTTGGTCCTGAGATCTCCATGACCCAGGAAGGTCACAGGCACACGGCCCCTTTGACTGTTGTAAGAGAAGGGGGAATTGAACATACGAGGGGTTCACGTGGGTGAGGAGAAACAGCTGATCGTGTTAGATCCCAAATGGCAGCCAGCATAAAGTTGTCCCAGCCTTGCTGCAGTGTGCAGCAGTTACCCCATGGGGCATTGGCACCTCCTGTTTGTCTCACGCTTTTGGGGAGCACACAACGCCCTCCTCAGAGAGTCCTGCTGGGCAGGAGGGAGGGTTGAGCAGTGGGCCAGACCCACAGCTTTGGGTCACGCTGTACGGGGAAGAAAGAGGCTGAATTGCCACCCGGCTCCCACATCTCCTCCATCCCTGGGCTGCTTTACAGGAGCTTGGAGCAATAGCTCACCACGATGCTGCTGGTTCTCCCAGCCAAGTGCCACAGAGGAGCTCAACATGTGCCATGAAGTGCTCATCACAGATGGTTTTCCCCCAAAACTCCTGAAGGCTGTATCAAATGCCCCATAAATACACTTGTCATAAGTAATAGCTTTTCTCTTTTTTTCTACTTTTGTGTTGCTGGGAAGTTATGGGTGGATTTTTTTTTCTTTCCTTTTTTCGGAGCAACAGTTGGCTGCCTCTTTCCAAAGGGAGCAGTGATGGCTTTCTATGGCCAGAGGGGAAGCTGGGCTTGAGAGAAGTATTTGCAGGTCGATCAGCAACTGGTCAAGTCTGATGGGATCTCTTGAGTAGCGTGAAGTCTGTAAATGAAATCAGCACTCCCGAGGGCTGTAGCCTCATGGTCTGATGAGTTACTCGGTAATTGCTTTTCATAGCACAGATCATTAATAGCAACAGTAAGCTCAGCTTAATAACTGCCTGTGGTTTATGTTGGTCTAATGACAATTTCAGAGTAGTTAATTTCACTAAAAAGCTATCTGTTTGTGCTGAATAATCCAACCATCAAAAAGGGAAGAAAAGAGCACATGTTTACTTTTTATGTGCCTAACTTTGCTACTGGGTCCTCATCAGAAGTGCAAATATTCATTAGCAATTTCTTATGAAAGGCTCAGTTTCTGATGACTGTACACACACCTCACAGGTATTCACCAGCTATTTATAGTGTTTGGTTTTAGCTCAACACTAGAATATTGGTAAGAGGGTTTTTGGTTTGGTTTTTTAGACATGAAATTTGACAGATAAGAAAGGTCAAAAGTCAGAACTAATTTACAGGATAACAGCTTCCAAAGCATCTGCGAAACGTGGTTTAACCTGATGTTACGATGAAACTCCAACAAAAGGGGGCTTTTCTAAAGGAGGAACTCACTTGGGTGGAAACCCATGAGACTGCAGATACCCAAACCAAACAGGGACAGAGAGGAACAGCAGTGGGGGTCAAGGCTGGCTTTACAGCTGTATTTGCTTTGGATGGGGCCAGGGGTAAATAAACAATAGGACCATAGAAATGCCAGTCGGAAGGGACCTCTGAAGATCCGGTCTGACCTCCCACTCACCGTGGGCCCACAGCCAGGGCTGGGTCTGGCCAGGGAGGTCTTTGTCCAGTGAAAGCCTCCGGGGATGGCACATCCTCCTCCAGCACAAGGATCTGAGGCTGAGCAAAGAAGGAGATGGCTGTCACCAGCTAGATCTGTTACTCTCCAAGCCCTTCAAAGAAGCCCAGCAGTGTGGATTGCACAGTTGTTGTTCTTGGCATCGTGGCACTGCAAAGAGCCTCATATTGCCATTGAGCGTTGTGCTGTGGCTTTAGGAGTACCTGGAGAGACAGCGTCCAGCCAAAAGACCTCAAAAGAAAGTACAGCTAAAGGGCTACATGAAGGATTAGGAAGTTGTTGAGATGTTGGTGCGCAGATCATCTTGGTTACATCCCCAGCCTTTGCCCACCACTGAACAGAGCTGTGCACAGCCAGAATACAAGTCTCACCTGAAAGGGACGCTTCTTGGAAAAAGTGCATGCAGGTAGCCATAGATAAATGGGTTGACTGCCAGAGACTGGACACCATTTCACAGATGGAAGTGCCAGACAAATGAGTGCTGGTAGGGATGACAAAAACCCACTGCAAGCCTTGCCGGACAGGGATGTCACCAGGGGGAGTAATGCCTTCTCTATATTCAACTTCTCAATATATGCTTTGTCCTGGCTGCACAGTGGGGCTGTAGCACTGACACAAGTCACTGCTCTGCCCCCAGTCCTTAATACTGGAGGAATTATCTAAATAAAAGTATATCCCAGAAGAAAGTAATCTTTCCATTCCCAAGGAGTGGGTGGGAGCAGGCCATTTCCCTCAGGGAATTCTGTTTGTGTTGCTGAAGACCAAGTCACTGGGCAAAAAGAGGCAAATTCAAATCCATAGTGTTGTGGTTTTTTCCCCCAAGAAAATGCTTCTCATAGGAAAATGCTGCTTAACAAAATGGAAATATTTTTGGGAAACTTACTGGTGCATTTACAATCATACTTCCAAAAAATGTTAAAAATATTTTGTTTCCAAAAAAAAAACAGAGAAAAAAAGTAATAAAAAAGCCAAGGGCTTGTATTGTCTATAACACATTATATTCAAAATTATAAAAAGAAAAATGAACTGCTGTGGCTAGGTCATTTTGATGTTTCCAGAACAGATTTTGGAAATATAATTTCATGGAAATTTCCAACTGTGCCTTCCAATTTAGGCTTAAAGGGCTTTATTTTAACATTCAATTTCCCACATAACAGGACCTGCCAATTTAAACTAGCTCTAAAAATAACAAAAGAGGTCAAACAGATCCAAGTAATATCTGGAATTAAAATGAACTTAATTGACAACCTCCTCTCACGTGTAACTCTCATAGAGGCGAGCATGGTATATGGAGTGCCTGGCAGATGTCAGGCTGAGCACAGCACATGATGCCTCCAGGATACAGTGTTCTGGAGCATCTCCACCTTCCCTGTCCCCACAGACTGTTGCTGTTTGACAGAGGGGCCTCCTGGTGTTCCTTGACTGAAACAAAACCCACATAACCATGGCAATCAAGAGCAATCCCTGCCATATGTAGCCATCTTTCTAACAGTCTTGTACTTGGCGCTGGTAATTAATACAGTCACAACCTTGAAGACTAATTACTCAAAGTCACAGTAAAATGAAGAACCTCAGGCAGGTTGGAGATGACATACTCAAGGCTCGCTGTTGAGCAACCGTGCTTGTAGTGCCTCTGTGGCTGCAGTGCTTTCCTCAAGTTCAATTTCTCTTAAATCCAGTCTACTACAGTCTCTTATACAGGGTGAGAAACTTAGTGACAAACTGCAAAATTACAATTGTTCAGGGTGGAGATGGCTTGCAGGGATTTTTAACATCTGTTTTGGGAATCAGCTGATTTAATAAGTGGTTTTGCCAAAGCAAATTGCCTCCAGCACATTCCTGCTTTGGTTCCTGCTCCACCTCAGCCGTAAGACACCTTGAGGTGACCTTACACTGCCCTGGTCTGAATCCAGCATGGGAGGTTGGATTAGCGACCTGCAGGTCCCCTTCCAACCTGAGGAGTCTGTGGCTCTGAGCCAAGGATGGCCAGGACCTGACCAGAGGGTGGAAATCTCAGCAGCAGAAAAAAAGATCAATAAATAAGATAGAAACAGTTTATCTGTAAGGAAAAATCCTCTTTTCTAGCAGCTGAGAACCAGTGTGGAAACTGAAGCATGGCTGTACTCATCAAGAAGAAGAAATCAGTGATGATCAATGGGCTTAGGAGTAATTTTGTGGGTCCCTACTAAAGAAGAGTCATGGTGCAGCACAGATGGGTCAACCCCAATGACAGCAGCTGGGGTTCAAGGAACAGGGAGGAAACTTTCCCAAACAGATATCCAGTTCTTCTGCTCTTTTCTAATACATTTGAATTCACTTTGCAGCTAAATAACTGACTTAAATTAAATTATTAGCATCCTCCTCCTTACATACAGCTTCCTCATCCCTTTATTATGAATTTGGATTTTCTGAGTGTCAACATACATAATCAGACTTGACTTCCTTTTGAGAAATAGCAATAAAATAACAAGCTTCTACTGTCAGGCTCTGGCACAGTTCCCAGTTATTGAGCTTCTTGAAACAACATTTGTCATTGCTAAAAACTATTTTTTATTATACCATGGAATAGAAGTTTAACTGCTGCCCTCTTTTGGATAGGATAATTACTACTTATCTCTGTGGAGATTTTTTACCACCAACAGATACTGAATTACCTCAGCATTAGGTGTACAGTGATGCTATGGATTTGTGCACAGCATACCCTTTAATACCTTAAATTTCACATTCTGTTTGTATCCTCCTTTATAATTAACAGTGCCTTGCCTATGAAGGGCTTATGCAGTCAGTGATGGTTTCTGTGTCTGCCTGTTCTTCTACAGTTCCTGTGGGCACCAAACCACTCTGTGTCGCAGGACACTGTGGATCCTAAACTCATATTATCAGCAAGAGTTTTAATTGCTTGCAGAATACCAAGGAGAATAGCTTGGGTTTATCCAGTCTCCATAGCCTGATTTTCAGGTGACTTTCTTTTGCCTTGGGAAGCCCAGAGTTAATATGTACTTATATTAACATGCACATATTGTGCTTCTATTAAGATTCTTTCCCCTAGTGAATTATTTATTTTTAAAGTGAATAACAGCAGCTAAGTGATCACAAGGGGGATACCGAATCTGTCAGAGCAGATACTGGTAAACATCCCAAGACAAAAGCAGTAGAAATGTAGAGGGATATTTAAAGCCCAGGGAAAAGACATTATAGAACACCTGTGCATTGGAAATCAACTTCTAGTTTATTTTTAAATCCTGGGATATAAGTCAAAGCTGAAACAGTTCCTTTTGAGTTTCTGCACAGGGCAGCTATAGCTGATCAGCACGCATGAGAAGAAGCAAGAGGTGGTCAGTATGGAATCAGTGGAGATTTTGGGGGGGGGAAAAGAAACATCTGTCCCTGGGTGACACTCTCTGCTTCCTCTTTCACACTTGCTGTCAGTGGCTGAAAAGTGAAATGAGGGGAGATGCAGGTTCAGAAAATGTGTTGTCATGTGATGCCTACCAGTCTGCCTTTCCCTTTGGCTTCACTTTTATCACTGGGGTTAAGTAGAGGAGATTCAAAGGCTTGTCACTAGGATTATTTTCCTTTCTTTTTCTTTCCTTTCCTTTACAGCTCTCCCTAACAGACTCTTGAGCAATGGGGTTGAAAGATGGATGTCTCATGTGTCGTATCTTTGAAAGATAACCCAGTTCCTGAAAGGTGGTTACATGCATCTGATGTCTTAGTTGCCTCTTGTCATTGTTTAGACATCTCTGACATCTTGCAGATTGCTGCATAGATACCACAAAAGCCCCTCTGAAGTAAAAATCCCACAGGGTCCTTGAATTGATGGGACAGATGCTCAAACACCAAAACTTGCCCCACTCCTTACAAGCTGCTGAGGGTCCTTCTTCAAGCTGTTGGCACAAAATGAGATTCTCAACCTAGACAAGGCAGTTCTTACCTGACCATCAGAACCTATTTTGTTAGACATGTTCTGGGTATCTATAAGGCAAAGGGGAGTTAATTGTGTCTTGCTTGTTACAGTGCTGGAGTGGGATATAAGGTGAAACTTCTGCTTCAGAGGAAGATTTTTCAGTTTCTTTCTTCCTATCTGAAGGCAGATGCTACTGTATAATCTGTACTAATTTCTATGAGATCTTTTCCGAGATATTTTTGGGTTTGTGTATTCATCTTTTAAAGGAGTGTCTGATTAACTGGAATTAGTTGGTCCCTCTTTAGCTTAATACTGCTATTCATACAAAATAAAACATCATTAACATGTGAAATCAAGAGAGCTTCCATGACGAAGCCGACAGCCAGTGGTCTGATGAGATGGATTGCCACAAGAGTGATAAGAGAAACTTCTGGTTCCAAGAGCAGCAGCAGAAATCCAACATGAGCCCCTCTCTCGCCTCCAGCCAGGAGGCTATTGACTACCCTTAAGCAAAAGCAGCTTCCTATTTGTCCACAGTTGAGAAAGCTGGGCTTTGAGTGTCTATTGTCCGTGAAGAGATGCAGATCTCTGACCAGAGGTACCAAACAGGTGACATAAGTGTTCTTCTTTCCCTCTCTATCCAACTTGTCTGTCTCAGGTGGCTCTCTTGTTAAAGGACTGTATTTAAGCTTTTAATAAGATAACCATCTCACCCTAAAAATTATTTATGGGACCTGGATATGTAATTTAAGGCTATAGAAGATAAGGGACACAGAAAGTTGAGGCACTGATGTCCCTTTTGTTGATCTATTCTTGGTGATCTTTAAAGCTGAGGTCTGTATGTCCTCAGCAATCACTGATGCTAATGAGAGCTGAAAGCACCCCATGCTCTCACTAGATTAAGTGTTAACCTTAATAACTGCTGATCTAAACATTCCCACTCCAGCAGCCAAGGAGAGGAAAAATGCTCTGGAAACATAATTCAGTTTCTCAGGATGAGTGTCCCATGTGTGGCCTCATCCCTGCTGCTGCAGATCTCCTTACAGATCATCTCAGCCACCACTTCTGAGAGACCTGCTGATACAGTGCTAAAATTTCATCCTAAATCTGGTCAGTTTAGACATCTAGCCTTCACATAACTATAACCAAGTTAACTGTGTAAAGGATTTGTGTTCATGATGGTTATAGCCTCATGAACTGGGCAGAGAGTTACTTGGTGTTTGGAGTAGTCACTGTGGAGACCAAGGGTAATGGCTTCCCACAGATTTCATGCACTGGGAAATCATTTTGTAGAGTAACATGTAGTGATAATAATTCCCAACCCCTGTAAGAAACAGAAGCCAACAGTCAGCCTCTCCACACACCTGAGGCACCCAAGCTGTGGTTGGTAGGGGCCATCTTGTGGTAAATTGCTCTCACAGTCATTTTAAAATAGTCTGTAAGGAGATCCCGTTAGGTTCAAAAGAATAATTTGAGCCTCCCCCGACCTTTTTGTGTTACTGATAGTATTTTAGGAACCTGAAAACGAAGATGGCTGACTCTGTAATAAATGTCTGCATTAAAAGCAGACTTGGCAAGGGGCTGCAAACACTGCCGAGCAGTCAGGCCCCAGCAACAGGCTGAGCTGGACTGGAAAGTAAACTAGATTTGATCTTTTTCAGGTAGATTTTAGAAACTTCTCAAGTTTTAAATTTTGTTGCCTAGCAGTTTTGAAAAAAGTGTCCAAGAAATATTTTACAAATATATACTATAGTTACCACAACCCCATGGAAATGCTATAACAAATTTGTGGTATACAGGCTACCACGGTCAGAGCCATAGTCTTCACAAGAGAGCAGAATATGGCAGGCTGTCCTGTGGTCAGTCGAGGAAATGAAAGTAGTGGTGACAGACCTGAATAACCTTGGAAACTGCGATGGAGTTGCTCCAGTGGTGTGTTTTTTGGCCAAAGAGCAAGGACGCAAGCAGCTCGGCTTCCTTTGCAGCAGAACCAAGACAACTGTCACCTGAGTAGATGTTTAAAACAAAGTTACACTTCTTTGTAAACAGCAGTAAACTGATTGTCTTTGGAATTTTCTGAATGTTAAAAAAAATACAGTAAGAAGAGCTATTTTTTACTTCATTGATTTTTGGTAACAAAGCCTTGAAATATAACTACATTATGTATTTACTCATATATGGTTCTCACTGTCGGCTGAATTATTACTTACAGTGTAATTAATATCAATGTCTCACAGGTGGCACTTATTAACTTTTTGTAATACTCAGTTTTTAGGAAATCATCCATCCACAGAACTGACTGTAAGATAATCCCCTGATACAAGCAATTGACAGCAAAATATCTGAAGAATAGTTCCAGTATCAATAAAAAAAAAAAAAGGAAGGAAAAAAGATACCTGGAAAGGGCATCTTATCCTCATACCAGAGTAACTGGATCAATCATTGCATTATTCTGGGAACTACCAAAATATTTGGAGTAGAGAAACTAGATGCACTCACTCTAAATAAAGGTGACTTTTGTTGCAGGATTGTCTGGGAGGGAAAAAAAATTTTAAAAATTGCCTGTTCTTAACCAAAAGTTAATGCAGTTGCCATCATTATTCCAAGATTTCAACAACAATGAGAAAAGATGACTGATACGTATAGCTATGTTGGAGTTGGTACATTGGCCTCCAGTGCATTTCCTGCCAATTTGGTAATAACCACTTCCTGGCTAATAAACACAGTCTCAGAGTTTATTTGTCTTAATCACCTTGGCCTTCCGCTTCAAGAGTTCATCCAGCCCAAAACAATACTGTTGCATTTTTTTTTAATTTTTTTTTTTAAAGAGACATCCTGATGCAAAGGAAGGTCGGAGGACATTGCACTGCTGGGTCTCAGCAAAGGGAGCTGTTGGTGTTGCCTGAACATACCCAAAGATGGTGTTGCCTGAACTGTTGAAATGTTCCCATGTTGGATCCTCCAGACCTGCTATTGCCTGCTGTGTTGTGTTTCTCGTCATTTTTCAGCATATCAACACCAATCCAAGTTTTACTTGTATTTTTCTGGATGAGTTATTCCTAAATGCTGCTGTTGACAGTAAGTTACACCTATGGCAGCAAATAAATCAAGTTCTGTATTAACAACTTTGAAGAACAGAGGGAATCAAAGCAGCAGCAACAGAACAAACCAAGCACAGTCCCAGTCTGGCTCCTGTTACTGTTAGAAAACCTTCTTCAGCATTTTCCTCATCATGTAAGTCCTCTGAGTGCCCAATAGAAACAAACCAAATCGAGCTCAACACAATACCTTCTTGTCACACACATGACATTTCTCCCTCCTTTTTCCATACTAAAAGTCATGTTTGGACAATAACTTTTTCTCTCTTTAAGACAAAGTAAAGGACAAATTTTAGTCAGTATTTCTGTGCAGAAAACAGTACTTCCAAGCCTTAGAAATGTCTGATTCCACTGCATGTTACTGTGCCACTCTGAAAACCTGACCACTCTGGCCTCTTGAGCAACTGAAGCCTGAGGAAAACAACATCCTCTGAGTAAGTAATCAATAATACTATCTTTGAGGCTAACAAAACTGTTTGTCTCAATAGTTGTAGTCATTTAGGCAGACTGTTTATTCTGATGCTCACTTTCAAATGACACATTATATAGAATTACTGAAAAATGTGCTGACAGATGCTGCAGCTAAGAATAACATAAAGCAGTCAGGTGATTTGCACAGGGAAAACTTCTACTTAGGAAGATGAGTAATCCAACAGATAATCTTGCTTTCTTAAGTTAAAATTCTAATTGGAAATACTTTACTGATGGTACATTGTCAATAAATCATCAATTTGCTTTTTAAATTAAAAGTTTTAAAAAAAATTGTTGGAGTATTTACAAATGATGTGTAGAGACTGATTATAAATTAAAATTGCTACCTTCATTTGTCCAAAGCAGGATTCTTACCTCCTATTTTGGATTGTATAGGACAATTACTCTCAATATTTAAATTTGACATTGGTTATTTGCTCACCATGGGCTTTTTATTAAGAGTTAAGTTGACTTTAAACTTGGTAGTTTTTCATATATCAAATAATCAAGCATGCTTCTAAGGGTAACACCCCCAATATCCCCAAATCAAATCCAGTCCAACACCTGAGGATTCAGTGATTCTGTCAATCCCATGGTATTTGGGAAGCAAATTTTCAAAATGTGTAATATACAAAACATATATTGGTTATAAGACTGTTATTTCTTTTTCCCCAATTGGTAGGATTTTGGGAGGCTGACTAGAGTACTTAATTAGCCAGCTGGGCTACCAAGTCTACGATTTGATGTTCAAGATCTGTATTATCTGAATACACTGCATTGACTTTTCAGCCCCATATTGCCCTTTTCCTGGGACAGGTGTTTGCATGACCATGGGACTTTCCAGATTGGGGAATTAATCTGGCTGAAAAATCAGACAACAAAAATGATGGACTTATTATTTTTTTCCTGGTTAGGAGAGTTTCCTCCAGCATGAGTCACTGCCATGCCCCCTTGGTTGTGCTGACATAATCCTGCAACTGGGCAGCAAAGTTAGAGCAGAGAGTTTAGGCCGAAAAACTACTCAGTAAAACCCACCCGCTCTAAGTGAACCTGCTTTGGCAGGGAGGTTGGACTAGATGATCTCTGAAGGTCCCTTCCAATCCCTACCATTTTGTAATTCTGTGTGATTCTATGAAAACAGAGGCTGCTAATATTAGTTGGGTTGGTTTTCTGAACCACTTCAGTGCATAGTGACACAGACGGTCATGCTGGGATGGTGAAAGGGCACAGGGAACTGGGGGATGCTGGAAGGATGGGGCCAGTACCGGCAGGATGGGGACTGCCTGAAGTGTCCCTCTTGCTGAAAAACATCTGTAATGACACTAGCTCTAATAACTGCAGGAAAATTAATGAGCACAGTCTGGCCTGTCATGAGTCATCATTCTCCACGTTACTGTTTTTCTTTTGGAACAGATCACACATTGATTTCAGGTCATCAGCTTTCACCTCTGATCCTACCCTGCGCACAGGCTGCTGTGAGAATTAATGCCTGGAACAGGTCCTGAGGTTTCACACATATGAGACCAGTGGCTCACCAAGAAAAAAGATTGTTTCATAAATTTCACACTAAAGTTCCCTTTGTTTGCAAAATGTTTGCAAGCAAACTGCAATTTTAGCAGTTTTTTAGCTTTGGGAAGCTGTGTTCAAAACAAATTTCAGCTGCTTACTATAAATATTCCTTTCAGAAGTTAATACCCAAGGCTGCTTATCTAAGAGATATAATGTCTTATATCATCATGTAATTCTTCAGTTTCTGACAGGCTAACAATATTATTAAGTGTTTCCTTTCCTGGCCAATACAAATGTTACCACACAATAAAACACTGTGATTGAATATATCAAAGCCTTTATCTGAAGCAACAAATGAATGAAATTTATCTGAATTTCTTTTAATAACCTTGTGAATGGAACTTCACTGACGTTATACATTGACAACTAAAACCAAAATTGTTGATGAAATATTGTTTAATATGCATTATCTTAATACCCGGCTAACTAGAAAGAAGTCAGGGAAGTCATGACATGAGAAAGTTGTGATGGCCTCAGGGAGGTAAAGCACATTCTGATAATGCATGGGCTCAGAGAACTTTCACAACCATACTGCTCAAAGTCTCATCTTTAACCACAGCCTTTGTGTGAATCCATCTCTTCAATCAGTTGTAGTTCTAAAGGGTTAAGGGTCTGGAGATGATTGTACCTGCTTTGTAAAATAACTCCAGGCTGGGTCCTGAAAAGCATAGATCAATAAACCTTTTATATATATTTGCCGATATGTATCTGATTTCTTAGCAAAAATGCATAGAGAATCAAGAGATGCTAATGCTTAACTAGCATGCTTTCTGTACAAGACAACGATGTTCCAGCAATTTCATAGCATTACTTATAGATTGTGATAAAATGATGGAAAGGGGGAGGTAATTTATATTTATTTAGTCTTTCAGGAGACTGTTTAAGAAATTAAGTGGCCCTGAAATGAGAATTCCAATATATAATAAAAAGGATTGGTTAAAAATACAAAACCCTAAAAGAGCTGTAGCTGATAAAAATTAATAACAGGTGCTTCAATGTTGTTTGTTAATTCCATTATTGGTTAACATACTACCATCTGGAAGGGGAAATATTAGATAAAAAATCTGCAGATTGCACAAGCAGATTAATTATTTAAAAAAAAACAGGTGCAGGTCATGGTACTTAAGAGAGATTTAATAAGAATGTATGAATGGATAACATGATATCAAATGAAAATTTAATTGTGATGAATACAATAAACACTGGAGACAAAAACGTAAATTATCCATAAACCTTCAAAAGGTCTAAATTAATCTGATGAGCTCAAGAAAAGCACCTGTGTATGAACACAGGCAGCTTCTGGAATAGCTCTGCTAAACAAGCCGTATAGCCATGAAAGAGGTAAAATGTTACAATGGTCGGGAAATATATTACAATATTAAACAAATCTGTGGAGTATCTCCACGTGGAACCTTTCACGCAGCCTCTCTCATATTTTCCAGTTTTCAAAGGAGGTGAAAAGAACAAAATGAAGGAGACTACATACTGCACTAGTAAAAAGAACCATATTTGTACAGAGAGTACTATGTAGCACAACTTAAGCAAGTTTATGAGGACAAAAATTTAGAAAGACAAAAGGATTAACTATGTGCAAGGATAGCAAAACCTCAAAAGGACTTTTGTGTATTTCTATACACAAAAGTTAATACTAAAATGTCTTCTGTCTTTGGAAAGGCCCTCTTCCAAGAAAATTTAATTCCTGGGATGAATTATTAGAAGGATTAGAGCTTCTTCATCACTTTTTATACAAATTGCCCTAGACAGATTTGATTCTAGCACTAAGACAAGCTGCAGGGGAGTCCCTAAGGGGCTGATGATGAAAAATAGGGATGGTATTTCTGCCACATAGACTGCATTGCAAGGGGCATGTCGAGGGGTGGAAAGTCTATAAATAGACTCAATTTTAATACTTTTACAAATAGCTTGAGAATAAAAAGTAGAGCATGTTAATGAAATCTGCAAATAGTATTCAGGCACATTCAGAAAAAGATTATTAAAAGTACTGTAAAAGAAAAAACTAAATTACTTTGATGCATGGAATAATAGCAATGGCATGAAGTTTTTTACTGGAAGGCTTCTGGGATTAACACCCTAAAATTCCTGCTGTAATGTATGTATGCATATCAGGTGATTTTGGGATAACTAAACCACTAAAATGATGCAGATATGAAACCAGTGGAGGCAATTTTACAAACTTGGTCTACACATTTCCAACAGAGCTAAGGAAAAAGCAGTGCCCTTGTAAAACAGTCTGGAGCATCACTATTCACTTTTTGAGATAGATAAGCTTGTGTTAGAACAGGAGAAGCGCTATTTATGGGAAGGAACTTATTTATGAGAAGAGAACTCTTCTAATTCTATATGAACTTGTATTATGAAGAATAAGGGCAACATAACTTTCTAATTATACTTAGACTAAACATGAGGCAGGAAGAAAATCTAATTGGGATAAAGAACAATATCTATCCCTGTGCCAGCAAACCTGCAGCAAATACAGTGAAAGTAAATAAGCTGTAAGTCAGAAGGATTTACAGCCCTCAAAAGGCAAACTCTGGAATAGCTGTTCAGTTAGAGATGTGAGGACAAGAGACTTAACTCACCTTAGACACTATTAGCTTATACATGGCTGCATGTGACTGCAATGTGAGGGGCTTAAACTTAGAACTGTGAGACTCTTCTTATTTATCATGTTATACTCACAGATGATATACAACCTTTTTTTCCTGGTTGACTTCATCAGGCTGGTCATACCAACTATCCAGATGGGCAATACTAATGTCTCATAAGGCTAGCAAATATTTGGACTATCTGGCATAACTGGAGTGGCTAAAGTATTTTTCTAATGTCTCAACACAGCAGGAAAATTAATACTATTTTTTTCAATAAAACAATCAAATCTAACTCAGACCAACAAGAAGAGATCATTTTTTAACAGTGCAATGTTGCAGTGTGTTGCAGGAGCCAGCAGGGAGGTGCAAAATCAGGAGTCAAGACACCCAGGAATCTCCTAAGGCACACTGTTATGTTCCCTCCTTATTTAAGGAAGGGGAGCAAGAAATCCTTTGAAAATCCTAGTTTATTCCAGAACTGCCAAAGCTGAAAAATCTCCTTATCCTTAGGGTAAGCTCAGATAAGGACTGTATTCTGTCATTTGGTTTTCAGGGAGCTTGTGCAAGCTACAGACCCAAGTGGAGGAGCAGACTGGTTCTATGTGCTGACCATTCTCTCTGTGTACCCCCAGTGCTAGACAACTTGTAACTGCAGGGCACTTGCATTGTACTACTAGCCCCTTCTATAGATGGAACAGAAATACAGAGAAACTAAATTAACTTATTAATGCCTATAAGTATCTCAAGGGTGGTTTGAAGGAGGAGGGAGCCAAACTCTTTTCTGTGGTTGCCAGTTGGAACATAGGAACTCAAATATGAGAAAGAACTGCTTCACAGTGAGGGTGACAGAGCCCTGGAACAGGCTGCCCAGGGAGGTCATGGAGACCCCTTCTCTGGAGGTTTTCAAGACCCGCCTGGATGCAGTGCTCTAGCTCTGGGCAATCCTGCTTTGGCGGGGGAGTTAGACTAGATGATCTCTATGGTCCCTTCCAATTCTAAAAAATTCAGTGAAATTCAGTGAAATAATAAATCCTGCTGCATATTTCTGCTGTGACTTCAGAAGTTACCCATCTTCAGAAAGCCTATGTCCAACTAACTACTGGACCTTTCTTTCTCTATTGCAATTGATTTGTCTACATGGCACATGCCTATGGCAATTGTAAAGAACAGGTCACTGAGTTATTAGCTTGCCTTCTCATGACTGCCTCCAAAAATAGGAAATGGATAGATGATGAACCAAATTGTGAGTACTGCACGGTATTTTTGCAGCCACGAGGAAAACTTTCAGACAAAAATTCCCAGCTTGCATCAGAGATGTTTAAGGGGCAATATAGCAGCAGTCTCAAACACTACAAGTAAAACAATTGCATGCATGGATGCATGGATTTGTTTTAAGCTGCAAAGGTTTCCTTAGCTCCTTTTACTGTGAGCTGGCACACGCCTCACCCGTCAGTTTCTGCAAACCCTACTCTTTTGTAACCATATAACACTCCAGGAAAGTCAGACATCCAGATTAGATCCATGAATTCTCCCACTGCTAAGACAATAAGTTTTACCTAAGGGTCTTGCTGAGGACTTCCACTTAGGTCCTTGCTTTTTATGAAGGACCAGTGAGAACTGGGCTGCAACCTAGTAGCTCAGTAAGCTACTGAGAGGAAGGAAAAGCCCTGTCCTAAGCAAATGGCCTTGGGAATAAACTATTAGGAGCAGGAAGCCAGGCATCTGCTGGCATCTTTAGAGCAGGGCCAGAAAAGAATGATTTCAGAGGAGAGACTAAAGTATCAGTACTGTAGCCTATGCTAATCAAATGAATGACTTAACCTGGAGTGGATGACACTTATATGAAAGAAGTGTCTAGAGACAGTAGCCTAAAATACACTAGTGCTGCATTGATCCCTTTTGGGTTGGCAAGCTTGCCTTCACATCAGTCTTGAGATGAAAGAGGCAGTAAGCTGGCAATCGGAGTTGGCATTTTGTGTGCTTGAACATAGATATCTGCTGGATGAAGACTTTTAAGTGTTTGTTACAGACAGGATGAAAAAGGCTAGCTAAAACTACCACCCTGCCATTTAGTGTGCTGGTCAAGTGTTCCCAAATACCACAGAAGACCATGGCAGAGGCAGCACAGAGGCTGTGTGAAAGAAACCACACGTGTTTTCCAAATACTTAGTGTAAGTTACTGCTGATAAACTTCCAAGTGTGAATCATAAGCAACATGTTCTGGTCAACCAGTCATAAATCCTAAAGATAACTCTGAAGGTCAAAATAGCTAAACTTAGTGACTGTTACGTTCAGCTCCCCCTTTCTCAGTACACTGAAGTGCTAAATGACGCAACGGTTGCAGCACAAGCCAGGAAGAAACAGAATGTAAGTAGACACAAACCCAAATACTGTATGCTTCCTGTAAAACAATTAATGCTCTCACTTGTGTCAAACAATGCTTATGCTCTTACTATTACAGCTTCAAATACAGGAATAAGTGTCACAATGACAAAAAGCCTAGATCTAGTAACACTGTTCACCTAACTTACATCTTTTTCTTCTATTGACATTCTGCCTCCTGGAGTCAATCTCATCTACCTCAATGTAACTCCTTGCTTGTGAAAAGACCAATAAAGTGTCAGGTGTGTGCCTCAATTCTTGGGCAGAATATTAGTTTAATAAATAATGTATGTGACTCAGTCATCTGTGTGTCTGATATCCTCCTGAATTCCCCTTCTGCAGGCTGCTGAGGGAGCAAACTAGAGCAGCTGTTGTGGCAACTCAGCTGCTGCTCTGAGTGTGCCATGACTGCTCCTGGCCACCGTCACTGCTCTGACAATGCCACAGGTACACACACACCCCCTGAACTACAAAATGCACCAGTTCTCTATAACGTTATTCTTCTCCCCTGTATCTCCATCTGTGTAGCACTGGTGGTTATGGTTCATACTTTCTTTCCAGTAAGACCCAGTCTTACATTGTGGAGATTGCTCACTTAAATACCTAATACTTTACCCTTCCCCAGTTAATCTCACTTATGATATGCTCCATCCCTAGTTAAACTTCATTCTTAACAAAGCTAAAGAACTTGAAATTAATGACTTGAATGACCAATCTTCCTTTGCAGTATTGTGTATTGATGCTTTGTAAGAAACTGAAGATCCAATATCTAATTCAGAGTATGAACAACATGAAGGAACACTTCTACAGACACCAAGAAAGTTTATTTATAATTACTCCAATGAAGCTCTCATTGTCAACCTGCAGTTGTAGATCCTCAGTGCTGCTACAAACAGACCCCAGAAATCAAGCCGGGCCCCATAAACAAGACACACACAGGAAAAATATGAAGCCTAGTTTAAGTCCCTCACTAGAGGAATGCAAGAGCGAGGAGGCAAAGACAGGTTCTCTCCCACAATTCCTAGAATATGCTTAATCATTTTTGTTCATCCTGCACTTCCTCAACAAGCATGGTAAGGTTCCTCCTATAGACAAGCTGCTTCTATCACAGACCCCTGATTTAAGTTGGATCTTAATTTATTAACAAAAAAGACTTTAAGGGATAACAGAAAGAGTACCATTCTCTGCATCCTGAAAGAAAGCAGGAGTAAGGGAGAAGTGGATGGTGATTGTAGAGACTTGAGGCAGAAGCAAAAGCTGTGAGGAGCAGGAGGATGCACTGGAGGATGAGACATGCAGTCCAGTCACGTATGAATGCTGTGAGGGAAAGGATTGTTCTGAGATCATCTCTGAACATCAAGATGAATTGTCATTGAGAAGGGAAATCTGCAGGCTACATTTGCTTTATCAAATCAAGTATGTATAACCCTTCTCAGTTTATTAGTTCAAACATGGCCACACAAACTGATAATCAGGTATGGGAAGAGACACTTTCTAATAAAAATTTTGCTTTCTCAAACTTTAAACACATTTTCCAAAAAAATACAAAAAAGTGGCTTTCTGCAAAAGTTCAATTCAGTCTTTCGTTTTTCTCTAGCTTCATTCTCAGAAGCTTTTTTCATTGTAGCACAAGTATATGTATTCCTTAAGTTTGTAACAGATACCTTGCACAGAAACCTATATTCCCAAAATTTTAAACTTGGCCAAACTTCAAAGGCAATTGAGAACTGGGTTTATAATAGGAAGTATTGACCACCAGCACTCGGCGCTGTGACCAGATCTGCTTAAAATAATATTGGCAGAAGCTTTTGCTCAAGAGGAGAAAAGAGACTGTAACTTGACTGAGGCCATTTGAATGGATTTATCCAGGGTGTCTGAAAGAATTGAGGTGAATTGTTGGAAATGACCCTGTCCAATAGGTTACACTGATGGGATATCTCCTGTGTCACTGGAGATGAACATCACTGAATACCACAGCTGGTACTGGAGCCACTACTGTGAACAGACTTGTGCTAGGTGCTGGTCAAAAGCCAGCAATAAATCAGAAAGTATTGCAGGAATTTATTGCAGAATTTATTTGCTAAATTTATTGCAAGATTTATTGCAGAAATCCAGCCATTGAAAGCAGATATTAGGAAAATGGTGCCTGGGGAAGGAAGCGAACTGGATGTCCTGACCAGAGAAATGAGGTCTACTGAAAAAATAAGTTCAGGCTATGTGGGAAGAGATCTCTTGAACACATTTGAGAAGCACAAGGGAAACAGTCTTAAGAACACCAGGAAATCAAGATTAGGCAATAAATCAAGATGCATGTACAGATAAGGAGGATGGTTTTGAAAGCGTCTTCCTAACCAGTGATGAAAGATTAATTCCCCCCAAGCTGGCCACTTGCAAGCTTGAAATTGTCATTGCACTTTCATACAAATGATCCACTTCCTTACTGACTTTGATTGCCTCATCTCACCTAACTTAGCGCTCATTCACTTCTCTTTCCTTACCTTAGACTTTGTCAGGTGCTCCTGACCACAACGGATCTTTTCTAGTGTTACTGTGTGCATGGGCATAGGACTCATTAAGGCATATTTAAAACAAACAAAATAGAAAACCCTAATGCATGACTGTTTTACTACCAACTGTTGGCTCATTTTCCTGAACATTTTAATCTTTAGCCAAAACTGGCACTAGTTGGATGTTTTCAGCTGTGGAAGAAAGCAAGCTAGAGAAAGACTGCTAGAGCAGGAAGCACAGGCTCCATTACTGACAACACTTTCTGGCAGCAAGTCCAAAAGCTCTGAACTATTTTAAGAGTATTAACACCACAAAAGAGGGAAGCGTTAAGGAAGAATGTGATGCATCTTTTTTAGCCAACAGCAGAAATAGCTTCAGCATTCACTCTGACAAGATAAATGAACAATCAGCTTTTCCAACACTAGCCAAGCGAACATTAAGATTGTAATATATCTGAGAGAAAATGTGACTATTTGAACATGTTCATTTTTACTGCATATTACTCTACTCAGGACTTCACTGGAAATGAGGGCAAGGTGCACCTGATGATAAGGTAAAATGCCAGATTTTGTCTGCACATATGTATACATTTATGAAAAAAAAAAGTAGATTTAATGAACATGCTACTTTTGAAGTATGCTCAAATAGACAGATTACTTCAGTGGAAGAAGATACAGACTGATCAAACCACTATGCCTATTCAAGGACCTGAGGGATGGATCCTAAGGTGACATACCTTATCTGAGATGGAATAACCACCACAGCAGTCTATAGACTGAAGACTGACTGAAAAAGGGATGTGGAGGTCATGGACAAAAAGAGCAAGACCACTCCATGAAGGCAGATAAGCTGGGAACTGATGCTGACCACAGGACAGGTAGGACAGTGCCCTCACCAACCTAGGCACAGTTCCATAGAATTTGGGCAGGGCTGGGTTGGTGACAGGCCTTCTCAAGAATCCAAGACAAGGTGAGATAGTGATTCAGGTCCAGGGTCTAGACAGAAAGTCCAGCCAAGAGCAGCAGAAGACAGAGTCAGAGACAAGGTCCACACAGGAGAAAGGGTTGGAGACAACACAGGTCCATCCAGGAATGCCAACTGATAAGCAAAGACATCAGCAGATAGGACTTGGCACAGGTAAGCCTATAGTACTGCACATGCTAAAATCCCAGGTGAGGGTGCCAGGGCAATCAAGACCCAGTCATGCACTTTACTAGGCTCTGACAGACACCAAGCGAAACAGAAGAGAGCAGAATGCCACAGAAGTGAGCATGGCTACCTTCATAAAGGCATGGAGCCAACAGATGAAGGGAATTATTAGTCCTTTTTACTCAGTGCTTGTTAGATCACATCTGGAAAAACACATCACACTTTGGGCCCCTGAGTATGAGAAAGAAGTTGCCAAATTGCAGTAAGTGCAGCTGAAGACAAACAAGATGATCAGGGGGTGGGAGCACATGACCTGTGAGGAGAGGCTGAGGGAGCTGCATTCAGTCTGAAGACCTGAAGGGGAACTCAAGAATTTCTTTCCAGTACCTGAGATTATCAAGAAAATGGAGCAAAACTCTCAACTGAGGTGCATGGCAGCAGGATGAGAGGCAATAGTCATATGGGGAGGTTCTGTTTTAAGGGGGGAAAAATACAGTGTCACAACAATCAAGTATTGTCACAGGTTGTGCAGATAAGTTGTGCACTCTCCATTCTTGGAGGTTTTCAAGGCCCTGCTGGACAAATCCCTTAGCAAATTGGTCAGAGTTGAAGACGCTGTTGAAAAGTTGAAGTTGGTCTAGAGACCTCTTGAACCTTCCCAACCTAAACAACACTATTGTATTTCTATTGCTCCCATTCTGCTGAACACACGAGTCCACAGGAGAATGAAGGACCTTTAAGCATGCTGAAGAATTTGTTGACGAATCTGATTTTGAATACAAGCTGTAAGTACAGAAATATTCAACTGAAGTGGTCCTTTACTGAACACAGAATTCTTTAAAATAGCTTTTTTCATACTCTTGAGGGTTTTTTTTACATTACCTTCTTGTATACAAACTTCTGAGTGTTTAGCTCTTGTTTTGCTGTTTAGAGTAAGACTCATTGTACATTGCAGTGTTTGCCCAATTAACACACCTCAGGGCTTAAGTGCGTTGTCACAATTTCACTACCTTTGAACTCTGACTGTTGGTTCAATTTTTGTTATACTCATCTCTCCTTTCAGTGCAGCCCTGCTGATCTCCCAACATGCTTCAGCTGTGGGGAGTGGAACGTTACCCTGACATACATGTAATGTTTTAGCATGCACTACGTTACCTTCTAGGTAAACCACAAAATCAGCCTTTCATGTGGTTCTGTTGCTGCTTCTAATCTTGTCTAGTAGTGAGCACTGCCACCCCCCCTTCAGCTCTAAGAGCTGCCATTTCTTAGGAGAAAAATACTTGCAGTCTTCTTTTGAGTAGGAAGGGTGGTTTTCTTGCTGTCATCCCATTTCCTCAAACCTTTTTTCTGCCTTTGGCTGTCACATTGTATCACCTTTCTGGAAACATTACATATTTACACTCGGTTTGTGAGCATTCAAGACTCCTATCAGCCTGCTCAGTCAGCTGATGAGTTCCAAACTTTGTGTAAGCTTCGCACTACAGGTCAGCTAATGTCTTCTTGAGGTTGGGAGGATGGGAGAACTATGGCTGCTCTAAGAGTGGAGCAGTCTAGCAGGATCTGGGGAACAGAGCACCCGATGCTGCTCAGAGGTTTGCACTGTGAGGGACTGACCCTGAAGGAGGTCCAGCCTGACCCTGGATACTTCCAGCACTCAATATTCCCTAGCAGTTGCAGACTTTCTAATTTACTTTCACCTGAAGGCATCAAACTTCTGTCTGCTCCTGTGTGCAAACCGAAGTGGAAACCATCAGGTTTGTTTGAAAGGCAAACCCCCAAACCAAAATGAGACGCCAGTGAAGGTCCAATCCCATTGTCCTTTCACTCCTAGAGGTGTACAACGTTCTCTCCACCGTACTTTTCCGAGGTGATGCTGTCTCATAACTCATATCCAATAACGCGAAGTGAGTTCTGGATAGAATTACATGGGGAAAAATGCATTTTAGATCAGTTTGGCCAGTTGTTTGGGTTGGTTTTTTTGGTCTGCCATAAAGCAGTTCCGCTTGGAGAGAGGCTGGCCGCCTCCTCCGCTCCCCGCCACCTTCCAGGCGCTGCGTTCTAAAAACGAGCCCTTCTCACCCCGCTAAAAGATCCGCCAGCGCCGCTGAGCGCACGGAGCCGCCGGCGGAAGGAACGGCGGCTGCGCCGGACAAGCTCCCGCTCCGCTCCCGCCCTGTCCTCCCACCCCAGCCCGCTTTCCCCGGCCCGGCCGGGGCGAGGCCTTGCGGCGCTCCTCTGCCCACACGTGGGCCCCGGCAGGTGCGGCGGCCTCCAACCGGCGGCGGGCCCCGCCCCGCAGGTCCCGCTGCGTGTGCCGAGCCGGGCCCGCCCCGGAGGCGGTCGGTCTGCCGACCGGCCGGTCGGTGGGTGAGTGGGTGAGGAGGGCGGTGCGGGGCGCGCAGGGGCGGGAGCTGCCTCCGGCAGACCCGCGGCTGGCGGCCGGCGGCCACGCTGCGCCGGCGGCAGCGGCGCTTCGCCTCCGCGCCGGGCCCGGGATTGGCTGCGCCGCCGCCTCCTCCCAGAATGCAGCGCATGGCGCGTCATTGAAGAGAGACCATGATGGCGGCGGCGGCCGCGGCTGCCGCGGCGGCCGGGGGGGCCCCTGAGGTGATCGCCCAGCTGGAGAACGCGGCCAAAGTCCTGATGGTGAGGCTGGGCGGCGGCAGGCGCTGCGCCCGGAGCGCCCGCACCGGTCCCTTTCTTTCCTCCCTCCTTCCCTCCCCGCCTGGGCTCCCGCCGAGACTCCCGCCGCCCTCGCCCCTCAGGCGCGGGGCTCAGCCCGCCGGGGCGCGACACCTCCACCGCCTCCTCCCCGCCTCCTCCCGCGCCCCGGCCGGTCTCCCTCCATCCCCTTCTCCCTCCTCTCCGCGGGCGGCCCGTCCCTGTCACCCCGCAGACGGGCTCGGCCCCCGCCGCGCACGCTGCGCCGGTCCTCCATGTGCCGCCTGCTCTCCTCCGCCCCGGGCAGACTGCCGGCGCCCCGAGCTCCCCGCCCCCGGTGGGGTGTCCTGTCTCCCCCCGAGTCTCCGCACCGCCATTGTCCGCCGCGAACTCCCCCGCTGAAGTTGCTGGTGAGCAGCTCTCCCCGCCCGGCGGCGGGGGCCCGGTTCCGGGGCGCCTCCCGCGGGGGGGGGTGTGTGTGTCGTGCCCGGTCCCCTGGCCCAGCGGGGGCCCTGGGGCACCGACGACAGCCTGGGGGCGACCCCAGGAGCGCCGCCACCCGTGGGCTGGGCGCCGCCGGCTTCCAGAGTGTTCCTTTCCCTGGAGGAGCAGGGAGCAGCCGGAGGCTCACGGCGCCGCTGCCTCGAAGCAACGCACTCGGTGGTGCTTCGTGCCCTCGTCTCTTCATTACCTCTTCGTTAACCGTTCCTGCTGGCTGTGAACATGTTGTGTATTATTTCTCGTGTTTGCATGGAAAAGGAGGTAAACACAGCAAAAATCCAAATTGCGATGGAGCTAAATGGCTGTAAGTGACTGTTGGTGTTAAAACATCCCAGTTGTGCCTCCTCCTAAAAGTTTGTTGTTCCTTTGAATGAAGAGCTGTGTATTGGCCTGTGTAATTTTCGGATCTTACTTGCAGATCTTCCAAAAACTTAAAGCCTTCCCCACAAAATTTATCTTGCCAAAATGTGATTCCAACAGAAATAAAGTTTGTGAGTTGTTGATATTAAAAGGGTTTTAAAAGAACCAAGTAAATAGTACAGAAGTTTGCCCAGTATCAATAGTTGATCAATGACCAGAGCCCAAATGATTGCAAGTTTAATGTCCATCCCAAATGGCCTGACTGTAAAGTGACGGGTGTTCAGCTTTACTCGCAGGTGTCCTCATCAAAATACTTGTGTTGCTCCTTGTGAAATCAAAGCCTGAAAAATGTTTCCAAACAGGAGAGTAGGGGCAGAGAGCTTAGCAACAAGCACTAATCCTTTCAGACAAAAACTTCTCGAAGTGTGCAAACAGTGATGCATTGAGTTGCTTTTGATTTCGTGCGTGCCTCTGCAAAATGCAACAACTACCTAGGTTCTTGGACGTTCTCGTATCTCAGGTTTAAAAATAACACGGTTGCTGTAATTACCAGAAGAGCTGGACTGCGTAGGGGAAATATGTAATAAGTACTATTATGAGACAAAGCACGTGTGTGGAAGGAAGCTGGCGGTTAGGTAGTTTTCGGTATCAAACTGATAGCACGTGGAGTGTGTGTCCAAAGTTTTGCGTCTGTGCTAGAAAAACCTAAGGTTACTTCTGTTGGCATGTTTTCCTTCGCCTAGCCCTGCTGCCATAGAGAGGGAAATGCAACTTAATGGGGAGTTTTAAGTAAACAAAAATGTTAACACAGAGAAACGATGCAAGCCTTTTATGGTAAAGTTTGTGCTTCTGCTGAAGAATAGGTGCTAAACTGGCTGGTAAAACTAAATCTCAAGTCTGTAAGCACGTGGTTGTTAGGATCCTTGTTGAGTTTGTAGCTTCCCCTCCAGCCTCTGACAGTATGAAAGCTGACTTGTTATGG
Source organism: Scolopax mira (assembly GCA_004320125.1). Taxonomy (NCBI): domain Eukaryota; kingdom Metazoa; phylum Chordata; class Aves; order Charadriiformes; family Scolopacidae; genus Scolopax; species Scolopax mira. The sequence continues at coordinate 7,100 of BJBW01003764.1, read as the reverse complement.
TCATTAGCTTTTTCTTGTTCTTCTCTTTTCTTTTCCACAGCTGCTCTTGGAACTCTCACAGACAACACTGAACTGACAGCAATTAGGTAGATGGCTCTTCCTGAGGAAGCTGCATAAACCAGAGAGATTGACTATAGTTATCCATGAGGCTAAGGACCCAGAATCAGGTTTGGCTCTAGAAGAGATGTGAGAACTCCTTAGGGTTGTTGCTCTGTGTTTCTTCTTTAAAATCATCAAGTCTTTGGAATGAGGAAGGAGAGGAGGAGTGCAGCTCGCCGTGTCTGCTGCTTTACACAGGTGGATGTGAGGCCCTGCAGACTGAAAGGGTTACATGCTCCACTCTTGTTCTTTCTCACTAGCAATGGTGGAAAAACAAGGGCTGAATTGGCTTTCAATGACCACGTGGTGGCCAGTAATGAGTGGTGTTCCTCAGGGGTCTGTACTGGGACCAGTACTATTTAACATCTTTTTTTGGTGACATGGACAGTGGGATAGAGTGCACCCTCAGCAAGTTTGCTGATGACACCAAGCTTGGTGGCGCAATTGACATGCTGGAGGGAAGGGATGCCATCCAGAGGGACCTGGACAGGCTGGAGAGGTGGGCTCATGCAAATTGCATGAAATTCAACCAAGCCAAGTGCAGAATCCTGCACCTGGGGTGTGGCAATCCCAGGCACAAATACAGGTTGGGTAGAGAATGGCTGGAGAAGGACTTGGGAGTGCTTGTGGATGAGCTGGCAGTACATGCTGGCAGCCCAGAGAGTCAACTGTGTCCTGGGCTGCATCAAGAGAAGTGTGTCCAGCAGGTCTTGGGAGGTGATTCTACCCCTCTGCACTCATGGGACCCCACCTGGAGTACTGTGTCCAGCTTTGGAGTCCTCAGCTCAGGAAGGACATGGACCTGTTGGGATGGGTCCAACAGAGGGCCACAAGGATAATTGGAGGGATGGAGCATCTCTCCTATGAAGACAGGCTGAGAGAGCTGGGTTGTTCAGCCTGGAGTAGAGAAGGCTGCAGGGAGACCTTATAACAGCCTATCAATATCTGAAGGGAGCTACAGAAGAGCTGCAGAGGGTTCAAGGCCAGGCTGGATGGGGCTTTGAGCAACCTGCTCTAGTGGGAGGTGTCCCTGAAGCGATGGGAAAGGGCTGAGCTGTGAATGGTCTGACAATAGATGGCAGCAAATTTTAGCTGGGCAGGGAGTGGTGGAGGAGCTCAGGGAGGTTTTCTAGTGGGGGCTGAGACAGTAGCAATCTGTGTGAAATACAGCTGGCTGGGGAGGCATCACAGGGGGTGCAATGTATCTGAGGATGGAGCAGGGAGCAGTGGTGGTTTATGTGATACTTGTCTTGATTTCAAACTGAAATACTGAGGCTTGGGAAAGAATAATGGGGTGGAGGAATTCAGACATGCTAGTACAAAATCCTGAACATGTTTAATTAACTTTCCTTGAAGATAAGTATAGATAACCATGAGCTCTCTCGATCTTTGATAAGTATTCTCATAGTTAGTTGTTTGGTTGGTTGCTTTTTTTTTTTTTGTATTGCTCTGGATTAGATGAGGCTTTTTTTTTAAACTACTTTTTGATGTCAGATAAGAGATATGTTAGTTCTGATCTCATAAATTGCTCATCAATTGTTCGATCAATTATTTGATCCATGCAAAATGTGGCATGCAGTGTATGGAAACTGGAAAGATTCAATCTGTTCTCTCACCAAGCTTCTTTACAGAAATGCCTCTCTGTTACCAGTAACACCTTTCAACAGGTTCTAGGGAGCCCACATTCAAAAGGCTTAGTCTGAAAAATGATTGAAATTTGGTGTAAGTTAAAGGTTGTTATAAAAGGTGAAGTTTGAGTTGTCCTGAGCTGCCAAATATGACTTTGAATGCTTATCCTGTGACGGTTTTCTTTGGTGTGTGCAAGAGCATTTGCTATATTAAAAAAGTATGCACTTTGGGGGTACTTAATTCCTTTCCAACAAATCTAATGGTGTTTAGTTGAAGTGAGGTGCCCGTAGTGCCTTGTAACTTAAACCGTGAAATGCTGTATGGTCATTCAGTGCCATAGGCTGATATATATACACCTTTGACCTGTGTGACTTTGCCTTGGTGAAGACCATGCAGAGACATCTGTATGAACTGAATTAATTTATTGCTCCTCCATTCCCCACTGGCATGGCATCTCCTAACTAATTCTGTATGGTTCCTATCTATTGTATTTTGTTTAGCTCAGGGGGTAATTAATGCCGAATATAATTAGTAACAGTTAAGCACTGTTTTAATAACTGTGGATGAGAGGGATGAGAGAAGACATAGGCTGTATTATTAAGGAAAGAAATGTAAATGTCATCACATATGTGAGAGGATGAATTAGGAAGCATGTGTAAGACTAGTTACTGCTGGGAGTTTATTAAAGCAGGTTGATTTTTTTTTAGCGTAAGATGTTCTGTGACACCTAAATCTAAATTCACAGGTTATAGCTTGTCCCCCTGCCCTCCTCCAAAAAGGGGTGCTCTGTTCCTACCTGCAGCTCCACTTTCTCCCTTCTGACCTGTGCTGAATGTATTAATATTGCTGAGATGACACGGGAATTAAGCAAAGGAATGGATTTCTGTCAAGTTAGCAAGATGAATTGTCTATCTGTGCAGCCATTTAAGATGCAGAGCTAGCATGGGGGGGCTGAAATTAGATTGTTGGACGTGCACAGGACTGGTCTGCCCCTGTTAGCAGTGGTGAGCTGTCAGGTTGGCTCAAGTGTATTATATACCTTCACTGTACAATTTACTTGCTAATTCAGACTGTCTGGATATTAGAAATGCCAGACTCAGAGGTGCACAGTGAAAAGACGACAAGTTACAAGTTTCAGAAGGGAAATAACAGGCAGAGAGAAGCAAAATTAAAAAAAAAAATCACAGTAAGTGTGGTGGTGAAGGCAGTGAGCAGGCTACCCAGAGAAGCTATGGGATCTCTCGTCTTTGGAGATATTTAAAATTTGACTGAACAAAGCCCTGAATAATTCAACCTGACCTAACTTTCAAACAAGTTCTATTTTGAGCCAGGTACTGAAAGAAGTGAGGTCCTGAGGTCCTTGTCATCCTAATCTATTGGTATGGGTCTATGTAGCATTAACAGGTTGAAGAACAGTTGAGCAAAGGCTTTTGCAGCGGAATTCCCTTCTTTAAAAGTTCTTGTTACACTGTGGTCTGTTTTGGGGGTGGTGGGGGATTCACACGTTACTCTCTTCTCAGGGTGCTATTTAGTTTGTGCCTTATCATGCCCCTTTGAAGGAGGTTTCAGGCTAAAGTTGGGGAGTCTGACACTGGTCATACAAACTTCTCTTTCAGATGTTGAAATAAGCTTATAGGATAAGAACACAAGGGAGCACATCGTTATCCTTAAAATCCAAGAGCAAATTGTTTATCATCTACCCCATCAATTTGTACGGTTGGCTTGTTTTGACCTGCCTTTTGTGGAGTTCAAGAGCATGACAATCCACCCCTGAGGAAGTTCCATTTCTCCTTGAAGCCTGTCTTTATTGCAAGGCAATTTTTCAGACTGTGGAGCATGACTAATAGTAAGGGTGAAGGGAAGAGATGGGGTAGCTCTGATTTTGTTATGGCAGGTTACCTGTTGGAAGAAATCAGACAAATGAGACATTTCAATGCTGAGCTATGTTGAAGTTCTCCAAGTTCTCACCCAGCAAAGCAAGCTGCATGTGTGCTGTATTATGGCTGGCTTAGACCAAACATCTGCCCAGCCGAGTTCTGTTTCCATTGATGACCTCTAGCTGTTGCTTTAGAGAAAGGGATTAAAAAATAAGGACAATCCTTTCAGTAATATACAGTTTACCTTATTTGAATTAGTGATTTCAAGAGATCAAGGTAGTGTCATTGTGTTTAATGATTGATCAACTTGCCTTCCATGAATGTGTCCAATTGTTTCCAATGCATTTATATTTTTTATTTTCTTAGTTTTTATATTATGCTTCTCTGGTAGTAATTAATTTCACAGGTGTTCTTAGGAAAAAAACACCCCAACATCATGCTACTTGAGAGAAGCCTGCTCTCTGATAATTTCATTCATTCTTGAATTATGATAAATACCTGATCATTGTTCTGGTTTTTCTTCTACAGTATCCTTTGTGATTTTTATAGCTTTCTATCATATTGCATCCTTCAGTCAACTGTTAGCTAAACTGAAGGGTCTTGTCTGTTTTTCATGTGGGAGATTCCCCATACATCTAATCAGCCCTGTACTCTTTTGTAGCTTTTTAGACTTATGATACTGTTTTTGAGATGGACTAACCAGGACTACTTTCTTTTGTTACGTAGGTACGTGAAGATTTTAGGTAGTTGTAAATTTTATATTTACTTTTTTATTATATTTTTATATTATATTATAATTTTACTATATTTATTATATGTATTCCTTTCATAATAGTACTCAACACCGTGCTTTTCTTTATTACTTCAGAGCAGCAAGGTGATGTTTTCAGAGGACTATGGCCAAACAGTCTGGATCTTTTTCTGAAGCAGTACTAGGCTACTTAGAGTTCATCATGTGTATGTATAGTTGTTCCTCCTTTTGCTTGAGAACTGGTATGGTTGGTGCATTTTACAGGCACACAGTTCAGGTTACAGTTTGGGAGATAAGTACGTGCAGTGCACGGCATGCCAATGAACCTTACCTGGGAGCTGAGAGCAAATGAGCAGGAACCGTACCTGAAGCACATGGTACTAAGGGTGATTGAGTTGAGAATTAGGACTATGAGGATTAATACAGATTCTGGTTTCTTTGAAAAGCAAACATAGCATCTGATGAAATCAAAATCTAGTAAAATGGGATTTTTCACGCTTAGGGTTTATTTCCCCTGATTGTTTTACAGAAGGGAGTATTCATCTTTGAACCAAGATGAGGTTTCACACTCATTTGACATGTTGCTGTTGCATTGGCATATTTCTGTATTTTGTTCTGAATTGCCAATGACAATACTGTGTGTTTGCTCCTAGATTCGTCTGCTGGGGAGTTTCATTAGTGTAACTCCATCTGGATAATTCTTCTTCAGGCGCTACCTACTGCTGTCTTCCCTTTAACCTGCTTCTTAAGAGCCTTATCGTTGTTATGCTAATCTGTGTTCATTAGTTAATTAACATCTTTCCATATGGAAGGGTGGAAGAAGTCCTCTTGATTATTAAGTTGAGCTGGTGCTGTCACAAGCAGCTAAGTAATTTATTCCTCTTAATAAATTTCTGATGCTGTTTAGATAATAAAAATCTGTCTGGATTAGGTATACATAAGATCTCCATTTCTCTGTCTTGACTTGATGTAGGGGTGGAATTCTGGATTTCGATGACGATGCCCATTCCGTTTTACCAGGGGAAATGTATTGTTTGCATGTCTTCTTCTTTCCTGCTTTCCAGGCTTTCTTGATTTCCCCAGAACAAAAGAAAGCAGTACTGGTGCTTATGTTGGGGCAGTGATCTGGCAAAAGGAATGTGGTAACATCTGGAGCAATTTTGATGCATAATGCAGTGTATGAGTGATATAAAACCACATCTGTACTGGGAGATGTGGTGTAAAGGGAGGGTATCAGATCTGAGCTGTAGGAGACATTAATGTGGGTCTTCAGTTCTTTTTGATCCCTTTAAAGTCTGTCTAAAACATCCTGTTGAGTAGGGAGTAGTTGTTTGGATAGGGAGTTTGAGAAATGGGGGAAGGCTGGCAGGAGGATATCTTTTAAATAGTCCCTATTCTTTCCCTTCCCTGCCTCACAAAAAGGAAAACCCCAAACTCTCCCACTTCTGAGACTTAACGATGAATGGCAGACTGTACAGTGCTACCTTTGCCTCTGCCAAAACATGGAGTGGTGGCACACCCACCTGAGTGGCTGTGTGGTGAACTGAATTGGCAAGAGAATGCATAGGGAAAACTGTGGTGGGTTTTATTTTGTTTTGGTTTTTTTGGTGTTTTGTTGTTTGGGGTTTTTTTTTTGGTTTTTTTTTTTTTTTTTACTTATGATAATAGAAATGAGAAAGCTTGCCTATGCTCCTAAAAGAAAGTTTGGTCAAATTACGCTCTTAAACCTTTTAGGAAGTAGCAGATATAATTCTCTTTATCTGTAGATCAAGACTTTTTTTTTTTAATTGAAAATAAAGTTTTTTGGATTAATATAGGAGCAAGTGAATCAAGTTTTATTACTTTTGTTACTCTAGAAGTCAGATAAGTTGATTTAGTGGTATCTAGCAAATTAAAAATTCACAGAACTATAAAAGTGAATATGAAGAAAGACTAAAGATATATCATGGTTTGTGCTAAAATGGTGAATTTCAGTGTTTGTCCTCATGCGGTCCAGCTGTGCAAAATGGTAGAGGCACAGCTGTAGTAATGTTGAAAACAAGCCTTACGACAGGGTCTCTTGATGGCTTTGTGTAATTAAGTTGTGGCTGTGAAAGCAATGAAGTGCATAAAGGTAATTTGCCATGGAATTTTACATTTTATGACGCAGTCCCTGGGATTTCAAATGGCTTGGCCAAGGTGATGAACATCTGAAATCCCAGGCTTGTAAGCGTGGCATAGACATGCTGTTTTCACAGAAGTCTAAACCAGTCTAACAGTGACTGACTGAGGAAATCCATTGCTTATCTTTTTGCTGGATTGACTATCTGGTAGTTTAGTGAGCTGGGCTGGCTTACAGAGGGACCTGCCAGTTGCCAAAGCTAGCATGAGATAATGCTAGGAATGGAGAGGAATTGATATGGTTGGAAGGAGAACAGGAAGGTCTCCATCAATACATTGCCTCGCTTGGAGCCACAGCCTTGGAGTTCTGGAGAGGCAGCCCCTCTTCACTGCTATTAATTTAGACTGTTAACTCTTAAGACTATTAACTTTATTGTGACAAAGGAAAAGAAAAATACCAGCGTCCTTTATGAGTGTGTTTCAGCATCTGTTAATGGGAAGAGCTGCAGAAAAGTTACATTATATTTGTCCTATTCTGTACTTTAAAGTATTCTCTTTTCTTGGTAAGAATGAGCTGTCATGCTTAGAATACTGGTGTTTGAGGGGGTTGGTAGTGGGGTGCTCTAGTATGTTATTAAGGCTGT